>JAQGCC010000042.1:0-74112 GCA_034698905.1 Xestoiulus laeticollis | reverse complement strand
AAAGAAATCAATGCACACCTAAAGGATTTTTCAAAGAATTTTTTTAAAAAATAATTTTCAAAAAATTTTAAAAACAACAGCTGGAATTTCGGCCCCATCTTAACCATTGTGGATCGCCCCCATAAGAAGCATCCTTCAAAAAAGGCGCCAAAAGCTGGCAAGTACCGGAAACCATCCGCCATTTTTCCGGGGCGGAAGTGCATTGAAATCACGAGATTCAAAATGGCCGACAGGTACGAAAGTAGTCGAAATAAGAATCCCTTTTTCGACGATGAAGATGAAGTAGATGATTTGGCGTTCGTCAGTCACCCTCCACAGGGAAGCGGCGGTTATGTCTTCGACGACGACGAGACAAAGCGCAAGGAGACGGAAAGACGGGCGAAGAAACAGCAGCAGCTGATGGAAGAAATGGAGAGGATCCAGCAACGGACCCTCGACTCCTCTGCCCGTTCACTAGGCATGGTTCACGAGTCTGAACAGATCGGAGTCACGACAGCTGAGGTAAATCTGTTATAACTCTTGTATATTTTCCTTTCATAACGTACTGTAATCATTTCGTTTTAATTCCTTCATCGTCGCCAGAATCTGTTGCATCAGAGGGAACAGCTGGAACGGAGCGAGGCCAACGTTTCCAATATTAACAGGGCGTTGAGAAGCAGCCAGAAACACATAAATTCAATTAAGGTTCGTTTTGGAATTCATATTGAACTGGCGAAACTTCCTTACATATGAGAAGTGCCAGAAAACGTTCTTTTGGAGTTTAATTTGGTATATAATTAAGGGAATTTATTAAAGGTCGTAGAGAGACAATTATATTAATATCATGTTCATAACATTTGAAACATTTTGACTACTTTGCCTGTAATGAGTTAAAGAGGGATTTCACTGTATCTGCAGTTAACTTGCTCTAAAGCAAAGTTATCTCCCAAATTCATCAATTAATTGATTTTCCCATTTCTCAGAGTATTTTCAGTAACTTTGGAAGCATGTTCTCGAAGACGCCAGAGCCTTCTCCTCAGCCAGTACTTTCAGACATTGAACCCTGCTCAAAACGTTCCAGCGCTCTGACCGAAACAGTTGAGGCATCGAAAATGCAACCATCATACCCTCAAGAGCATCCCGGTTTGTAACCGTCAAACAACGTGATTTCGCCACGAAGCATGATGTTAAATGCTCCATTTTTCGTTTCAGCATTAAAAATGAGAGGAATTGACTACGAAGACAATTCTGCTGCCAATCAGCAGCAAAGTATTAAGCAAACGGGAAAATTCAGCGCTTATGAAGATCAGCTTGACGATAATTTAGGTAGTTCCTCTAATTTTCACTTGCCAAACAATCAAAATTGTCCAACTATTCACGTTTTTGGCTTACTTTAAAGGTAATATTAGCCTTGGTCTGGGTCGCTTAAAGGGGCTGGCCCTTGGTCTTCAGGACGAAATCGAAGATCAGAATGAAATGTTGGACAGATTGGCTACTGGAGTGGACAAAGCAGACCTTGGAATTGGAAGACAGAATAAACAAATGCAGAAGATTCTGAAGAAATAAAGCATAAGAGGTGCTATTAATATATATATATGTGTATATGCGATATAAATTTCATATTTGTTGTACTTAATTTTGTGAAAAATTTAATATGCAAAATGGTTCTCAGCTGTATTTCGGCAGTTTTTTGTGTGAGGTCATCATGTCTTAAAACGCCACCCTACTTTGTGTATGTTGAATGTGTGTTAAAGAAAAAAAAAATAGGTGGCTTGCTATAAGCGATTCATTGCCAATCGATTAATTTATTAGACATAACATACGATTGAAAATGCATTGGTCCCAAATTCAGTTTCGAATTAAACTTGCAAGAATTAACAAATTATGAATGATTGCACAATCCCTGCCAGGTTTGAATTTTGAAAGTCGACACTGGCAATGCGTTCGTTAATTTGCCAAACATTATTTTCGTTTAAATCGCAACCCTGCAAAATGAGAGACTGAGCTATTGGCTAGCTTCAATTTTTGTGATCGACAAATTATAAAAAACTTTGAAAGAATTATTTCAAATATTTAAAAACAATAATAAAGGGACGAAAAGTGGAGGGGGGATATATTGTATACTGAATATAGAGAAAAATCGAATTAAAATCTTGCTGTATATATATCTACAAAACGCGCGCAATTCGTACCGTTTCCGGCACATGATAAAACATTCAAAAATCAGTGTTTCGAATGTGACCATTCATCAGCCTTTGCTCGCATTTCTATATATCACAAAAATAAATCACATGGGCACGAAACTAGCAAGCAAAGACGCACTAAACTGGAAATTTACTCGCAGCAATTAGACTATGTGGGATTATTTGCATAAGAATTGTATCGGCATTGGGAAGGGTGTAGTTAAGTAGCAGGGCTAAGCAACTGCCCGAGTGCGGTTTCAGAAGGCTTATTCTTTGTACTTGTTCGACTTGGGCATTAAAATTACCTGGGACGAAATGGAAGGACGTTCCACCGACGATGGTTCTTTCGACAGCCGTTTTTTTTTAATAATTCATACTCTCTGAAGGAAGCTTAAGTCGCTAAAGGCGGATTTGCATCGGGTGACTAATATAAAGGAGCTACAAAAATATTCCTACCGCAGAAGTATGAAGGACCGCATTTCATACGTCAAAAAGTCAGGAACTTGTTTTGCATTGCGCTTCAGGAAAGGATGGGGGGAATTATATTGAAAATAAAACAAATGCCCAGTTGATTGTAATCGGCTAGCCTGAAATAAACCTGCATAGAATGTGTCCCACGTGGCACTCTGGCCACCGCATGCTTACCTCCCCGGCATTACCGGTGGTGGAATCCACGATTGATTCGCTCGTTCATGGTTTACTTGGTTAAGGCTGGGAGGAGCTCGATGGGATCGCCTTGCGTTCGCCTCTTCAGGAAGAAGTGCAGGATTTTCGCCTGCGTCATCACGTCGATGGTGCCGGCAGCAAGCTTCTCGGACATGCTGCCGCTCTCGGATTTGGCACTCATGCGCAGCAGCGTAGGGCCGAAGACTGTGGCCACGTTCTGCAATGACATCTTGTTTTCGGCCTCCTCCTTGATTATCCTACAAAAATAAGGAGAATTTACAAAATGGTATCAATTCTATAAAAACTCCATCTGTCAATCCTTCTCTCCATCTTTCTTTAAATGCTGATTAAAAATCTTTATGAACGAAATAAAGTTAACAAAACAGTTAACTTACTTGACCATGTGATCAATGAGATAAGTGACTATTTTTTTGTTCGCTTCTGGCAGTTCACCGAACAAGGTGAGCAACACGTTATCCCTCGCCTCTGGATCTGTCAGTTCTTTAAATTTAATAAGGAGAAAAAATTAATCGTGGCATTTTGCAAGAATATTTAATCAAACAGATAAGTTCAGCACGAAATAACATACTGCAAGAATCGATGAATTTCGTGTAGAGCTCATCGGTGAAAAGTCCCTCCGGCAACTCTCTCAAATAAAGCTTGAGAATGCAGGTAACCGAATGGATGTCAACTTCTTTGACGAGCTGTTGAGCCTCGTATGGATCTAAAAATAATCCACAAAAAAAACTTACAATAGGAACGTAAAGATGCTCTCGTTTATTATTTTTATGCGCCCGGGGACTAAACTTCAATACCTCTCGAGGATTTTTGAATTGCAGAGAACAAAAGGGATCTACACGGGAGCGGAACCTCGGTTTAAATTTATCCAAAAGACACGTAAATATGCGACCGAAAAATTGAACATACTTACTGGATTCGAAGGATTTCCTTATTTTTTGAAGATCTGAACTAGATCCTGATACTCGATAAATTCCCAATTCTTGCAATCCTGCAAATGTGAAAACAATGTTTTAACGAAGAACGAGGAATGCTTTTAAATGGCGAAGTAGGAGCAGTTTAATGAATTTTTTACACTCACCTCTTTTCTCGACTTCACGCACGCAACAGGAAATTAAAAATGGAATGTCTCGTTTTTCTTTTCTGAAAGTGTGAGGCAAACGATTAAACGCGAGCCACTATTTAAACTGAGCAATTGCACGATAATTTTCGAAAATCCCTACTTTAATACAGTGGAAAGTTTCATTCCGAAAATACCACATGGCTTCGCTGAAGGGATCCTCCTCAGCGACATTTCGCACATGGAAAACTTCATTGAAACAGTCAGAGTTAGCTGCAAAAAAAATAAAAAACTATTTTAACTAGTTCATAACAGCGCAGTATTCCACCACTCTTCTTAATGTGTGGCCATCGAAGGACCAATAAACACAGCTTTATTGTCGATCGTTACAAAGACTAGCAAGACGGTTCCAAGCCCGGTGCAGCCGACAGGTCACGCACCTTAACTCGAGGTTCGGATTCCACATGCAACCACGACAGACGACCTCGACATTAACTACACTATATTGCTCAACACCCTTAAATATCCAGGTCGCTTTAAGATCCATTAAATACAATATAATTTATATAAAAACCTTCTACTATAAACCTACCTCCTGAAGAGAAACAATTCTCTCTTGAAACCGACTCGTGAGTCCGCATTTGTGCAGCTGCAAGCGTAAGAAAGCAGGTTTAAACACGAGTCAAGAAAGAGGAACGCAAACCAACAAAAGATTGCCGACACGTGCCTCTATTATGGTTTTCCCTCGCAATACTGTTTGCTCGGCAGAAATCTGTTCGTAGCACAGAATGCGCAACATTTGCGATCCTTCCAATTCCATGATAAATTCCTGATTCCAAAGAGCTTCCAAGCTGTTGGAGTTGAACACCTTCGTGGTTACCTTGCGAAAAAAGTGGCCGCAGGAATCGACTTCCAGGCAGAAGAACATATCTGAGAGAAATAAATTCCAAAAACGAATGAGAAACTTGCGATATAAGCCTAATCAAGCACCGACGTGTCAAAAATGCACCAACCTGCTGGCTTGGCTAGGCCTTGCAAGGAATGTAACTGAACGTGCAGATCTCCAACATATAAATCATCTTCTTTACCTGAACAATAAATTCAAGATGTAAAAAATGTCATCAAACAGTAGAATACACGTGTGAAACATGTAGATATTGCCGAACCTGATCTGAGTAGGAAGGAACCCATATTTGTTTGCAGAAATTTATGGCAGGCAGTGATCCACGAATGGAGCTCGTACAAAGAAAGATTCGGATGTGTCGAAGGGGCTGTAATATAGGCAAAAGCTTGAAATCAAATGCCAAAGCTCGTATGTTTAGCTATGATGAAAGTCTAGTGTTCCGTCTTGCGGATGAGCACGAAAAGTACGTTTTCTCACCAGACGCTTGCACAGCAATAATCGAATCGGTCCATTCGCTTCTCTCAAACTTGGAAGATAGAAAAAATGTATAAGTTTTCCCGTTCTTTTGACCAATGCGGAAGACTAGAGTAGGCGAAGCCAGCATCAACTGTGCTTGAAGCTCGGCCAGCTTCTTGCGGTGCTTATCTATGTTGCGGCCACTGACCCTCGACTTCTACCAAAGTTTAAAAAAGACGAAATGAGGCAGCGTTAACACAATCGATATCACCACGTTATACTGCAACGGAACTTTATGCACATACCCCTTTTGAGGCATATTCGTCTTTCATTATGAGATCCCTTACGCTGCTCACTTGGGATTTCAAAGCCAAAACACTAACTGGAGACAATTCTTTTACATCGCTACACAAATCTGTATGGAAAGAAATGTGAAATTAAATCTAATTGAAACACAAATCGAAAGCGTTATATAGAAGTGTTGCGTACCATCCTCCATAGGTAACACGACATCGTGTAGCGGAATGTACCATTTAGCGTCATAAGCGAACTTGTCTCTACATGTGCGGAAAAATTCATTATATGCTAGTTCAATCGCAACAATGTTGTAACCGACCACAGGGTTCCCACATTTTTTGAGAATGAAATTCCATGACTTTCCAGGTAATTTTTAAATTTTTCCATGACTAAAAAATAAACCCAACTTTTTGTTACTTAGTAAAGTAGTTATTCCTAGGGAAATGAATAACAAAACTGAAACATGAATATTTGAAACTAGTAAAAAGATACTAGGCCTAAAGTAAAACCTGGTAGTACAAACTAGTGCATACAAGTATGTACTACCAGGTATTTAATTGGGTGTAAACTTTAGCAGGTTTTACTGTATTTTTTAAAAATAATTTGTTACTTAGTGTTCTTCAATCCTGGCTTAACAAGTTTACGGCATAATTTTCCCAACATTCTCTTTGTCAGAAAAATTCCAGGACAAATTTGAAAAATTCCCTGACTATTGCAGGTTTTTCCATGACCATTTTAAATTCCCTGACATTCCAGGTTGTGGGAACCCTGGGCCAAAAGCAATTAGTCTTACCTTCCAGATGCTCTGTACTTAGCACAAACTATTACATCATTGAAAAGGAACAAGTGACGCAGCTTGCGGTGCCCTTCGGAGAGTTCAATGATGAACGTGTTTTTCACCAAAAACCGCTGCGTCCTGTCGTGAGACTGACGCGAAAACAACGAGAGTAACGTAAAGGTTCTACCTTCATTAGAAAACAAAAATCGCCATGATTTAAGAGACGAAAAACTCACAGGAAACATGCTCTCCGTGGCAGTGATGTTGAACTCGTTCAAAAAGCTCTGGGTCATTCTTAAAGCGCTTTGCAAAGCTTTGAAATCGGGATGGGTTTTCGGCGTGTACTTCAAAAGATCCTTAAAGGAAACAAAACAAAAGTTAATTTAGGTCTCATGATGGGCAACAGTCGTTAAATTCCCACCTACATGTAGAACAAGGGCATTTTTCTGAACTCTGTCCACTGGCTTGTGTAAAAGATCTGAAATTTGAAAAACAAAAACGACCGAGGCTTTATTTAAAAAGCGTTTCCTCAATGACTTAAGAAAAGGAATCTTAGTAAAATTACCTTCCAGACGAACGGTCTGCTGCATAGCCTTCAGTTTTATACTCTGTAGGAAATAGTATCGTGATCAGTGCTACCTAGGATCTCAAAACGCCAAACTAAACCGGCACAAAACAAACCTTTGTTATATCACTGAATTTTGCATTTTCGGCACTGCACTTACGAATGGCTTCGATGGCAAGCGGATAGTTCTTGAGGAAAGCAGCGTAGACGCTTAGACGACTAGCCTGTAAGAGTGAGTGTCACACAAAGATTGAATAATCTATATAAAGTGCAAGAGCATAATGCTTTTTGAACCGATGGCAGTTAGCGTACCAAAACTTTGAATTGATCACCGATGACCGACACTCCATCCCACTGCTGTATATAACTACGAATCCCATCGAAGAACGCCCTGTGTATGGCCAAGAGATCTTCGATTTTGTAGAATATGGTACTCAAATCTTCTTGAGAAACCACAAACTGAGTCGTGCCGATGGCGGATTTCAATGCTTTTTGGTACTGCTCGTATAAAAACGTTTGTTGAATAAAACCGAAACCAAAGAGCGGGCTGCGTAAATCCGTGCTATGAAAATCGCTACTCACCTGAGACAGAACGCTAAGGCAATCCAGATATATTGTTTCACTTTCCATAATGCTTTTGAAGATGCACCTGATCATGGTTTCTCTTTCTATTTCAGCACCTTTGTCTTCAGGAACGGCCGCCAAAGACTAACGAACAGAAAAAAAAACACATAAAAAATGAGCAAAATATACCTAATATTGGAAACCATTCATTTTTACACCTTATTCTTTATGCACCAGCGAGTAAAACTAATGACATAGTCTCACCTGTTCAGAATTTTGCGTTGTGGATTGACTCCTCTGGCTATCCTGCACTGGAGGCGTTGACGGACACAGAAAGGAAGTAGATTCCACAGAACTGCTGTACACACCTGCAAGTTGGACATATTTTTAGCATGCCTTCGGTATTTTTTTGTAATATGACATGTGTCTATTACATGTAGGCTATAAAACAATGATGCTATTTACCATTACGTCAAAGGACAAGAAAGGGATTTGCAAACATCAGGAAACGTTTTTCAATACATGTAGGGCTTTGTAGGCTACACTTGTTAAATTCTCACTTTAACTGTGTTATCCAACAAACAATTTTGCAAATCCCTGGTTGGTTGGTAGGGTTTAGTGGGTCAAAAGCAACTAAGGAGCCTAAAAAACTAGGGTCCAAGTGGTACAGGGGTGAAACCCGCAAGTCCGTTATCTTAGGCATCAACATATTAGAGAATCAACCAAGGTGTTGCAAAGAACATTTTATCAAAATAGTTGCGTGTATCAACAACATCAACAAGATGCCATCTTCCGAAATGGCTAATTTGAGTGATTAATTTACATAATTAGCACACACACAAAAATCAGCAAAATTCAGTGTATAGACATTGACCACTGGCTGGAACTGTTGTCTTCAACATAGTACAGAAAGTAGTGGTTATAATATTTTTGAAGAAGCTTATAAAAAGTTTTCAAACAGAACTTTCTTTGAATCAATTGCTTTCTAACATGAGAGAAGCTCCTCAGCTTGGGATCCTGTACACATGCCATGCATCTTTTTGTCTTCTCTCTTGCCCACCATTTACTATCCCATGATAATATTTTGTCAGTAATATATCATGACATGTCTTTAACAGCCTGATGCAAGGAGGCTGAAGTACAGTTAGGAATACTTGATTGCAGCCGTCCTTGAAGACAGCATGCAGGAAGGGTTGGCCACCGCTAGCGAAATGGATGCTTCCAAGCCTCGCTACATGCAAAGCCTGAAAGAAGGCATGAAAGCCCCCATAGGTTAGAGATGGGAAAAAAAGCGAGCTTGGTTGGAGCTTAATTTTTGAGGCTGGCCTCCAGCTGCTAGCTAGCTTGTTGCCATGCAACCGCCCATAGCTATGGTAACGAGGACAAGAAAACCTTGCAGGAGCCTTCTCCTGCAAAACACGCCTGCATTTGAGGCCTCAAAGTCTGCAAAAGCAAGAAGCGGCTAAAAATTAGGACAAACCGTGATGTCTCCTGTCCAAATCACAGTGCCCAAAGTTCGTTAAGAGAAAGACAAGATGGACTTCATGTCACGACACTGGTGCGACGACGAGGTAAGGGCTCTGTTGGGCATCTGGTGTTCTCCAGCCACCCAGAAGCTTCTCATGAACACGGCCAGGAACAAGGAGGTGTACAGCACCATTTCACAGCGGCTGCAGTCCATGGGCTACCAGCGGGATTGGGCTCAGTGTCGGGTGAAGATCAAGAACCTCAAGTACGAGTACCGTGCTGCCAAGGAGGGCACGTTTCGTGGTGGACCTTCACACCTGGCTCGCTGCATGCGGTTCTTCAATGAGATGGACAACGTCTTGGGGAGACGACGGTTGACGCAGCCATCCTCCACAGACGTTGACGATCAGTACAGCGGTGGCATGTCCGTCTTGCAAGCGGCACTCACCAGAGACACCTCGGACCAAGGCCCATCAACCAGCTTCCAGCTTCCCAACATCAAGATGGAAGTGCCGGACAGTCCGCCACCAGACAAGGAGTTGTTGGACGAGAATGGCAGCGAGGATACTGAAGACCAATGCAACAACACTTTTCTGAGAAATCCTTGCAGTCATTCCGACATGGGTCAGTCTGCCAGCTTCATACTGACGGGTCAGAATATGGATGCAGATTTAGGACCTCCGGATGATGTCCACACAAATTTGCAAGCCGACCTACAAGGTATGCGGGACATTGAAATAATTCTGACCAATTTATTGCTTTTTTAGTTGTTGATCCATGATAAATAAGCATGACAAACTTGTCACATTTCTCGTTTTTTTTACAGTTCCTCCAGCAGCATCGTTGTCCGATCTAAAAGCCCCACAAATTTCACAGCCAGAAACAATAGGAGAAGCCCCAATCAATTCTGCATCTAATGGCAGTCCACCAGACACCTCCAGAAGATCCTTATTGCAATCTCGAAGGAGGAATAGAACTGCTTCAAAGCTCAAATCTCGCAAGATTAACACAGGAAGACAGGATGCCAACTTCTCCAAGACCCTGGAAAAAATTACAGGTCTTTTTTTGAGGCATGAGAGGCTGTCTGATGAGAAATACTACCGCTGGGAAGCCAAACAGCGTCAGATGGATCGGTTACATGAACTCAGGATGGTTTCAACCATCATGAAGGGCCTTCGGGGAATTTTCCAACCAGTAGCCCCTGCTACAACAAACCAGGAGAGCTTGGTAAACAATCCAAGTGCTTTGCCTTGATTCTCGCATTTTTTAATAAGCCAAGTCATTTCTTGATAACACTACATGTACCAAGAACACGCGTCCTTGTCCATGCCAATATCAATGCTCGAATTGTAGTAGATTGTATGTTTTTTTTTTTTGCTTGATGTTTTGAAGAGTTGTTAAATTGCCCCCTAAGGAAGGTTTGGTGGACAGTAAGTAACCCGTGCTCTCTCAGCAGACCTAATTGGCATCTTGCAATAATAAGAAAAAAAACCTCAGGCCTGCAAGAGTGATCAAGAAAACATAGATGCAGATGAAGAAAACGAGGAAGGAAGTTTTTTTTGTTGAAAGCAAACCTTCTGAATGAAAAAAAAACCAAAATGGTTGTGTCACACCTCTCTGAATTAAGTCATGCACACATCCTGCATTAAGTTGGCCGCAACTTGCTCAAGCCTCCTCCACATAAACAAAAACCATCCACGCAGTAATACAATGTGCATAAGCCAAACCCAATTCGCAAAGAATTGGTGGAGACCTTAGGTGGCATACATGTATATGGCATGACTAAAGTTTATGCTGGTTGGTTGGCACCCAACACAGATCAAAAGAAGGAAATGTGGCTGACATATAAGTAAAATATACATTATCCGTATTTAGCAGGGACTTCACCAACTTTTAGTCCCACGTACTACAATTGCACTGCGCACTTTTGCTCTAAATATGTTTTCAACGTGCTAATTTTCATTTTGCTACTTATATTGTGTTTTACTGTTAAACAAAATGAGTGTGTTTTCACTAATATTGTTAATTTTAAATCTTAAATGGTTTTCACAAAACATGGAGAAAACTGAAATAAACCTATGATGATAATGGCATTAATTTAGTCCTTTCGAATCATGGGATCTCCATTCGAAAATTAGAAAACAAGGGCTTTAGTGTAGTTCGAGTCCAATCAGAATGGACATAATCAGTACGTCCCTACCATCAATTAAAATGTACATATAACCCATAAGCCTTATTAGTAATACATGTAATGTTCAAAATTTAATGCTATTTCCATTGATTCAATGATCAGTTTATGTGAGGTTCTTGTTCGTAAAAAAAATCAAACTAAAAATAATTGGCATATCTTATGTTTCTTGCAGTTCATACAGAATAATAATTCCATTGATTTTGTAGATTTTTATCACATTTTTTTACAAATAGAACTTTTTATCACAAAAAAAGTATGTATGCCTTCTTTTTATCACTCTGTGGTAGCCTATTATTATAAGTTTGCAATAACAGTACATACCTAACCAATAACAAAGATTAAAAATTCGCAGGGGATGTAACCCATTTCTCGAAAAAAACGGCAACAAAAATCGTGATTTCACCTGCCATACATTTTTTGTTGTAAACAACGTCCTTGTGAGTAGAAAAACCCCATTCCCGTCACGTCATAAACTCTGAAATGAGGACAACGCATATGGAGGTCCTGCTTGTAGCATTTCACCCTTTGTCTTCATTTTTCAGTATTCGTTTCCAGCTGGACCCGCCTTAATTAGTCAATTCGAAAATGAAGGAAAGGTTGATTAAAGCCAAGGTTAAGACAGATCATCGAGGTAGCATGGCTTTACTGCTTGACCATAAAAGATTCAAGACTACAATTAATTTCCATATGGGCTGTCCATAAATGACGTCACATGATTTTGGCAGATTATTGCCCTCTTTATTGCTGATTCTTTGATGTGACGTCACATTTCCTAAACCCCCTCCCCCTCGTCACAAATGTGTGACACCCCCACCCCTAGCGCGTGACGTCATTTATGGACGGCCCCATACACGTTTTATCTGACAGTCAGAGTTTGGCCTAACTTAAATTCAATTGAACTTTCATTCGACATATTGCTACAGCAATAAACCTGTACATTTTTTTGTTGGAACACAGGCTTAATCCGAACCAGAATTAAGCTTCCAAAAGAAACTAAACCGAGCCTATAAATAAGTAGTGTACCAATGAAGCAGGAAGGAAGGAAGGAAGTAGTAAGCGTCCAAAATATCAAGCATTGACCTCAAATGGGAGGGTAGGTCGCCCTGATGGAAGCTAGTGCAGAATTGTTGAAGCGCCTTCGTGTTGACGTGTACAGATCAGAAACTTAAGCCGCTGAATTAGCCATTTAATAATCAAATAATGCACCAGAAGTTTTAGATTTCAAGTAGCTTTATCTCCATGTTCCTATTAACAACGCTACAAAGGTGATATACATTAAAGCAGCAATCTGTTAGCCACTCGTGGTCTTCCTTATCACGCCTAAACACAGAACCCACGTAAGCACAACTGTTGCCCAATTTCCTCTGACGGCCTCCAGACGCACACATCCAATAACAAATGTCAGCTTACTAATAAAGCCTGTGCCTGCAATGTTTAAAATTTAGATAAATACACAGTTGAAACCATCAACTGTGTATTTTAAAAATCCGGCGAGTCTGGGCTAGACTTCTCATGGGATTCCCACTCCTACTAAACCCTTGACCATACATGCCATCTATCATGTCCTACGCTCATATTTTGGACATATGATGTTGGACAGTGTAACAAAAATGCGAGCACACAAAATTGCCCCAAGATAAAAGATTTTCAAAAAAAAACCTTGCTGATGTCTTTTTTATTATAAAAAAATAGAGAAATTCCACTGCATGGGTCTTATTGGTTTCTATCATTCTATTGACCATAGGCCTATATGTATTGATTTTATCACAGAAATGTATTGGCTGGATCAATGGACAAAATAAAACAGATTTTTCTATTATCCAAATTTTGTCAACAATAGAAACCAATTTGCTAAATGACAAAAACCCATAGAATTTCTCTATGGGCTTTTTGAGCAAGTCATTGGACAAAAATTAGCAGGGCAAGTCCTAGAACCAGATTCTGCGCTTTGTCTGTGTATTCTTTTAGCCCGGAAATAAAATTTCCTCCGCCATCTTCCCTAACCCTAGGTTTTGCAATATTGACCCTACCAGAAACTCGGGGTCAAGAGCGGACGCCCACAGGTGGCTGGCATATTTCGGGTCCGCACCACAATGGAAATAAATCAAGAGTCGGCACCAGATGTCCTACCCTGTAATTTCGAGAGGAAACCGCACGGAGGTCACGTGGGGGCAACAAATTGGTACCCATCAATGGTGCCCTCCAACAACTCGAAAGAGTTCAACGACTCGGGTTCGTGGCCATCTTCCTTGGTTCGAAATAAGACAGATCAACTTTGGGCACCCTAATTGTTTCCATCATCGAGGCAATATTTAGATGATGTGATTATGGCTTGAATTGTACCAAATTGGGGCATGGCTGACGTCATGAAGCACCGAGGGAACTTTTAGACCAACAATGCCGGGGTCCGCCTATACAAAAACTGGCACCCCAGCCAAGTTTGCGGTGAGAATTTATAGGCATTTTCTGGCAAAAACACAAGGATCTCCAGAGGAATTTAAATTTAGACGTGGTACCTACACATCGTCCCCAAACGAGTTTGGATTTCGTAAAAAGGCTCTTTGAATTCACTTGCAAACGCGAATTTTTTTAAAATAGCAAACTGTAAAGATTGAGAAAAGCTTTAACAGGAGAAAAAATTAATCTGCGAATATCAAGGACAGGATTATTAAACCAAACAAAACTGACGTCACGTTGCACTGAAGGCATTTCAGACTAAACACCAGTGAAAGCCTGACCCACCCAAGCAAACATACTACATGTACAAGCGGCTTTTCAAAAGCGTTAGTACGCACCTCTGTAAAGAAACTTTTTTATACAAAATTAATCTATATGCGACATTCCAGGAATTATAGCCATATATGGTGTATATCTACCAGCGTAGGCGACTGGAAATTGGCATTCCAGGAGCGCATTAGCATCCTACGGAAACTGACATTTTGATCAGCAAAATGAGGCTCTAAAAAAAGAGAAAGGTAACTAACTTGATAAAACGTTTGTCAATCGAGTCTAAAATCTTAAAGAGAATGGTTAAGAATTTCAATTGGCTCCCAAGGACGAGCAATTAGGATTATTGGACAATGATGACAATAAATGTGCTTCAGCCGCGCCCCTTCTTATAAATACATGTAAAAGCAAACGGACCGTGAAGTTTCTTTGGTCAAATAATTACAAAATTCAATTTTTTGTCACCTGATCATCAACTGATAACAGGAAAAATTATCGACAAATTCCTGTTCAGCATCCTCTGGTGATGTTTGAGGAACTTTGAGCCAATTCCAACATGACTAAAAGTTTATTTTCTTTACCATATATGACAATTTAAAGTAATAACTAATTAAAATAAGTTTTTAATTAGTAGGTTAGCAACTATTATTAGTGCCATTAAATAGTAGCACGAGTATACAAATGAAAACAATTTAAAAGGGGAATTCACCATTTCTGTAGATACAGGACTGGCGGAGTGTGCCATTAGTTGACCTTTGTTATAATCAATAACAGACTGTGAAAAGAAATGTAATACTTGGATTATATTTCCCTGCCTTTTACAAAATAAATCACTATTCCAGATTTATCCGCTTTCTGACAATCCCATGATTTGCAGAAAAAAATTCTGAAATTGTGACCATCTTGGGTTGGATTTAATAAGTGCGTTAAATTGAGCATATGGGGATGGGGAAGTTGACTAATCCAGCTTTTTTTTTTGCTGTTGAAGGAGGGTTTCAATTCTCGCAAATTAATTCGGTTGGAGGGCAAAAGGGAAATTGAGGGCACACTGGCCTCAATCTCCGAAAAGTGCATTCACCGATGAAGAAATGGCAGTAGAGAGAGAGAGATACCATTATTTGCTGCCGTGATAATGGCCAGCAATGCAGGCTTGGCCATCAAGCCGAAAAAACGCCAAGCAACCGAAACCGTGGTTCTCCAGCGTTTAATAACGAGGTTA
Organism: Xestoiulus laeticollis; assembly: GCA_034698905.1. Taxonomy (NCBI): domain Eukaryota; kingdom Metazoa; phylum Arthropoda; class Diplopoda; order Julida; family Julidae; genus Xestoiulus; species Xestoiulus laeticollis. The sequence goes on along the minus strand of JAQGCC010000042.1, from coordinate 59,038 downwards.
ATTAATTTCTCGGATTAGTCGACCTCGCCGACAGCTTCGAGGGGTTACTTGTGCCCGGATTTATCAGAACCAGTAAACCAGGTAACGCGGATATAGGTGCTCAGCGGGTGATCGAAAGCGAAGTACTTGCACACACAAAAACCGGACCAGCCCAAAAAAAAAGCGAATATGCAAAATGAATAACTGCTAGAGGAAAAGCTTGAAATACCATGCAAAAGAGTCCGGGGATGCAATGCGACAAGTGCTTTTCCACCACGCAAAAACAAGTGGTGCAATCACGAGCTCCTTGCCTTTATTTACACTCAAGTGTGACACTAAGTAGTCATGCCGAAATGTCTACCCGACTATAAACAAACCAGCGTTGATAAAAACTGCTATCAGGGTGGTTAAAAGTCGAGCAACGTTTGAATCATCAGAATGAAAATGAAAGACTCACCAGACCGTTTGGCAATTTTCTGTTTTGGTCGAGAGCTTGAAAAAAACATCTAAAACATTGTTCACCAGCAACAACAACACTTGCAGTTTGAGTGTTTTTTTTTTTCCTAAGAAATGGCAAACGACCCCAAAAACGAGTGAATATAAGATATGGCCATGCATCTGAATGTTTTTGCTACAAGCTAGATTATGAAACAACTCAAAAAGTTAAACAAATGCACGTGTCACATTACCCTCAACATACAATGTAGCCTACTTTGAACGCTTGATTGGGGGTTGATGGGTCCAAAAACTCCGAAGGACCCAATTTTTAAGGGACAAAGCAAGAAATCAGTATTTAGAGAAAAGCAATTTACTGTCCCAGCCCTCTAATAAGCTAATTCTGCTGTCTTCTCACAAACGTAGGCAAGCATCAATAGTTCCTTGTTTTAATTAGACACCTCCCAGACCTATTACGATTTGCATATATCCTTGTTGTAGATGGATCATGTTTCTCTGAATCAGATGAACTATATCAGAAGGAAGTCGTTTTCCCCTGTACTTTTAGGGCGTTATCGCATGAAGAATTATTTGATATCGCACATATGGGGCTGAATTTTATTCCAAAATACAAAATGTAGTATGAGACAGTACGCTAGAATCACGTATTTTATTATATGACCCAGTGTCCCGACCACAGCGAACCCAGAATGTATAGTCATCAAGTGGTTTCAGGGCGTTTTCACAAATAGGCTAGGGTATATTAACCGACATTGTGACCTCGCGTGACCCGAGTCTAAAAAGAAACAATATACAAAAAAGAAAAGCACGAAGCAGATGACAAATTAGTATTCAGCGTGCTGTGCAACCTTTCTCGCTAGCCTGCACGACGACAACACGAAAATGAGAACATGGGATGTTGCAACTTGCAAAGCCAACACAAAAAGGTGCACGTACACCCGCATTATCTGCGGATGTGGGTGAAACAGATTATTTCCCAACTGCTCTACTTGGATAAGGCAGGATGAGCCCTGTAGTCTCCACAACCAGGAAAAGCGGGAGGGTTTACATGATATTTCTAAGCGTAAAAAGTCAACAGAAACACTTATGACAATGAAGAAATGTCAGTTCGAAGACTGGTGCTGGATCTGTCAACCGTTCCATGCTAGCAAGCGTGTCACCGATACTTTATGCAATTCGCTACAACGATTTTTCTCACACATTTTCGAGTTTAGAGTACATGTACATGTATTGAAAAACACAAAAAAAAAACATTACATGTACGTCACGGTGCTTTCTCAAATAAGCAATACTGGTCTCACCTGAGTCGCCGTCAAACACGTCGTCTCCAGTGGTGGGTCCTTCCAGGTTGGGCACTTCCACCTTTTCGGGGGCCTCCTGCTGCCTCTCTGCTTTCCTTTCCAACTCTATCTTTTGCACAAAGGTCTGCAAGATGAGGTTCATGCCGTCATCGTCCTCGTCAGAGTCCACTGCCACCGACTCGCTCCTAGACAGGGCAGTGGCATGCTTGGACCGCGCCGCTTTCTTCAGGAAGTAGTCGATGTTTACGTAATCCGTATACAGTGGACTGTCGTCGCCGTCGTTCTCGTCCGCGCTGATACCGTCGTCCAGCAAGGCAGAAGCTGGGCTTTCGGTCAGCCCGCTGCGGTCACCGTCCGACAGTCCCCCGCTATGGCTGCTGTAGCCGCTGGCCTGCGACTTCAGAGTCTGGTCGTCGTACTCCGAGCTTTTGTCAGACGACATGGTCAGGTAGTTTTCGCCCTCCGAGTCCTGGTTCTCCGTCGACTGCTGCTTGGCCAACTTGGCCAGGAGCGGACGGCGCGATTCCAGAGGCCTTGCCTCCTCTCCGATCCCATCGTTGGACTTCAAAGACTCAGACTTGACGAGCCAGGACTTGGGTTTGGGCGGCAGGCTCAATCTGGGATCTTCGGGCTGACCTTCGCACCAATCTGCCTCCTGGTTATTCTTATCTTCCGACTGCTTGCTCTCCAGAGATGATTGCACTGGGGAGGTGCACGAGCTGGACGAGTTGCCAGGCGCAGACGCCGAGAAAGGGCGTCTAGGCCTTTTGGGGGGCGGTTTCGGAGGCACTTTCTTCTTTATTGCAGGCGACGAGTACATGTGCGACAATGGCTTACCGTCCTCCTCGGGGTCATCCTCTTCCAGACTGTCTTTCAGTTTTTCCAGGCTACCCTTCTGCCTCTCCAGACCATCCCTGTCCACGCTCATGTTCTGCCTCTCCAGGCTGTTTTTCTGCCTCTCCAGACTATCCTTCTTCCTGTCCAGGCTGTCCTTCTTCCTCTCCAAGCTATCCTTCTGCCTGTCCAGATTTTCTTTCTGCCTCTCCAGACTGCTCTTGTCCACGCTTGTTCCTTGACAACCTTTCTGCCTGTCCACACTGTCCGGATTATCTCCCTGCGCTTCCGGACTCGCCTGGACACTTTTCTGCTTTCCCAGACGAGTTTTCAGCTCCTCCGCAAGTTTGTTTTCTCCAGCAGCAGCAGCGGCGGCAGCGGCGTACCCATTGACTTCGATGACGGTGACGAAGGACTGCTTAATTCCTTTGTTAGCACCGATCCCCTCCTTGTCGTCGCCTACAATCGACGCCCGATCGGCGTCGCTCGAGGCAACGGATTCGTCAGCGGGCGATGTGAGATCGTCGAGCAAGGTCTCGGCGCAAGGACTAGATGACACGTCTTCGAAGTCGTCGCCGTTTTCTTCGACGAAACCGTTGGAACGTCGAAAAGTCGTCGCATTCGATATCTGGCCGCCGCCATTTTGGGACGGGCTAGCGTTCGATTTGGTTCCTATCTCGCCGTTTTTATCTAACCTTCTGTCGCCGATGGGAGGCTGAGAAGAGGAGATTTTATCGACGATTGATCGTCTGTGCGTCTCTACGTCGGCCAACAGCCTCTCCAGGTACTCGACGTAGAAAGACTCCTTCTCAAGCTCTTCTTTGAGCTCCGCAACCCTCTGGCCGTGCTTGGCAAGATTGGCTCGCACGTCTTCTTCCCAGGCCAACGGCAGGTCGCAACCTGGAAAACGTTTAAGCCAGGCATTCTGGAAATCACCGAACAGACTCATCTCGGCCCGATATCCATAAATTTCGCGGTGAAAACACAACACACGACGCGGCTACATTCTCATCACGGAGCAAACGCACCCACCACCTACGAGCACAACGACTACCGAGCTTATGACACTTCCACCACTAAATTCGTCCTAACCATGCAACGGTTGGGCGAGGCTTAATCTAATGTTTATTCTTTTCGACGATTCTCTTGCATCATGCCATAAGAGAAATCAAAGGCGAATTTTGACTCCACAATTAAAAATAACCTTTTTAAACAAATAAAAATAATTAATAATCATTGGGAGGTTTTTTTAAAAGTTTTCTAGATGCTATTATTTCCTAATACTAACTAGATAGTCAACAGGGAGGCATCTCAAACCTTTCATTGTGTATCAACTATACGTTTCTGCTTTGCAAACTAGCGATTTAGTAATAAAATCGCGAGGTTTCATAATGGTGAACCCAAATTCGATTAATATGATTAAGTAAAAACTTTTAGTTTTTAAAACTACGCATCTTCTTTTAGAGATACCCAGAATGTATTCGGCAATGTAGAGGGTTCTCGCGGCTGCGCAGAATTATCTAATCAGCTGATATTCCTCTCATTTATTCGAGCCATTCACGTGACTGAAGGTCTAAAACAACTTTAATTGCAAGTTATTTGACAAAATGAGAGCAAAAAATGAGAAAATTGGCCAATAAATTTTATATTTTTAATCACCACTATAGTCATCCATCTGGTTTTAGATTAAGCAAGAATCTATTTTGCCGAACGTCAATTCTAAATCCCCAGGTTTCTCCTTTTAGTTGTAACTGAAGTTTAGCATAATATTTGCTGGGAATGGGAGTTATGTAATCATGAAATTATGGCAAGTGTTTTTCTTGTTATTTAGTTGGAATTTTGCCCTTGGGGGATTAATTAATTACACTAATTTGCATATTATGAATTACTGAAATTTCAGGTCTGATACGCAGATGTTTTTCGTGGTTGACACGGAATTTTGTCAGAACGAAGCAGACGATCCTAAAGACGCCATCGTCTATTTCTCACCTCAAGACGTAGGAATTACTCGAATATTCAGAAATAATTAAATAAATATAGAATACGAAATGAAAACATATTGAAATATTGTTCTAGACACCCGACACAACAAAATGCACTCTGTGTTGTCACATAATGGGCATATGCCGCTTCATGAAACTGGGTTTCTCACCTGTGTCGTTGATCAGATTGATGAAGGGAAAGTTCGCTATCAAGACTGTTGGCAAATATTTATTAGTGGGTATTTTAAAGACTTTCAGCGCCCGTACTCCTCTCAGTTACCAAAAGAATAATGCATTGATTGGGCAATCCCTTTCTGGCTCAAATTGGTGACCTCTAGCTACAGCTAGTGCAAAGTTCCTCAAAATATTAATAATACTTTTCGCATAAACACAGTTTTTTCATTTTTAGGCCCTAAGAGGAGGCCCTGACATGCCAGACTCAATCCTTCAAAGGCAGTTGAGTTCAGCAGTTGATATATTTTTACTGCTCTACAATGGCTTTGAAAAAGTGTCAAACGTGAGTGATATATCAGTATTTGCAACATTGGATATGTTACCGTAACCGTTATTAAAATCATATTTCATTCGTCACTGTCAGGATTGCAATTCAAGAGTTGATTTCCTGGCCAAAATGTCAGATGTGTGGAGTTTTTTGCTTCCCATTTCACAACATCACGGGGATAATTTATCTCTCACATTCAACATAATTCCGTCCCTAGACTTGCCGAAAGTATGCATAGTTCCATAGTAGATAAAGCATAAAAACAAATCTCATTCTAGTCTCATTAAACAGACGGCCAGACTACTGTTTCTGCAGGCGTCCCAATTTCTTCAAGCATGTCAAAGGTTTAAAGGAGTGTATGCCGGGACCCTATACTGCGATCAAAAGTATATTTAACAATGATGCGAGCTTTACATTAGGAGTTAAGTCTTAACGCCATTAAATTTCTTTCAGAGTTCTGTGTTCGCAACTTCCTGTTTCAATTTTGAGCAAGCTTGCATTTATTCGGGAGAAACAGGTAAAAAACGATGATGCGTGATTAAATTTTCGGTATGTCATGAAATCTATACCATACAGCTAATTTACCATTTTGCAGAGGAGTGCAGGCAAATCTGTACAGGTCTCCTATGACCTTCCAGGCAGCGTCAAGCTGCTCTTCATATACTTATCCCCGCAAGAAGTCCAACGAGTGGAACAAATCAGTTTAAATCACAGGGAGTTAATTAATCCTGATGAGCCTCTGTTCAATGATGCAGCTATACATAAAAACAAGCAAGACCCACAAACAACAAATTCCGACTCGCTGGTCCAAGCTGCGTCCACGAATGGCTTTTCACCAGCGGAGGAGAAGGATTTAGATTCCAACTCGTTGGAAGCCAAAGATGCAGATCCGAAAGATGAATCGCTCGTTAATATTCCTCAGAAAAGAGAGTGCACAGAGGACAGTGCATCTTCCTATGACAGCTGCACCACCTATGAGCCCCATGCCATTACCAAGTCACCAGACACTACTGACGACAAGACAGATTCTGTCCATGACACGTTCACCTCTTCGTGCAGCTCTTCAGACGCAACATTAACGCAGGACACTGCAGAAGCATCGTCCTCTGCTGTGGAGTACAGCTACAACAGCAAGCCGACATCTTCGGCATCTTCAAGCTCAGGATCTTCAAAATCAAACTACTGTTCGCCCAACGAGCTGAACAACTTCCAACAATTCGTACTCTACATTCAAGGCTACAACGACACCATTCTGAGCTTGATTTTGGACGATGACTGCAAGGATGATCAGCAGACAATTCTTGGCTTGGTTTGTGATGTGAACATTAGACACTTGCTGTCACATGACTATTCCTGGCTTTTATTTTGCTAATTATTCTTGTCTGATTAAACTAGTGGAAACTTGGCATGAATACACTGATGTCCCTTGAGACGGACGTCAGAAGCTGCCTCGAAATGACCCCCAGCAAGGAGCAAGTAAGTCGGCTCAACTTTTGCTAAACTTGAGCTTACTTTGCACTAGTTTAATCTGTTTCGGTTTTTTGTTTCTCAGGATGAGAAAGCGGATTCATCTTACCTCTATTTTCAATATGATCGCAAGTTGAGCAAAGCCAGAGGTAATTTGATGAAATTCCTGGATTTATACGATAAGCTCATTTATCCAAACATGATTTTGCTTGTGATCTATATGATAGGAAGGAAAATTAAAATTTTTAAATTCCTCATTAAAGGCCTGAATTCTAAATCTTGAGGCCTGCACTGTGCAATCCCTGACTGAAGGGAAAGGATTGAAATCGTTCCCTCCTTAAACTAACTGTAATTAGAAAACCAACTAATTGGTCATTATGGATCAGATTTTTTTATTCAAAACGAAACTTTCTTCGAGAAAAAGAGCGAAAATCTGTCAATATTAAAACTGGTTTGCCGAGACAATTTTAGTGTGGTTCTGTGTCACGAACACGCACGTATATGTATGTGCATTATACAAGTAAAAACTTGGAAATTCGTTTTCTTTTTACAATTAGGAGATCTTAAAATTTCGAAAGGCAGCAGTATGGAGCGACAGATCTTCAACCGCAGCGCGCAGCTGCTTCACGAAGACTTCGTCCGTGACACTCAGCTGTACGAGGCGACCGTCTGCGCCCGGGACTTGGTCATTTACGGGCACAAACTGGGGGCGAGAGAGACTTACTTCCACTCCACGGGAAGCTCGCCATCTGACCACAAGGTTGGCTTCCCATTGCAGTCAGATCAAATGTGCACGGTAGCAATGAAGGCTAAAAAGAAGCTGGAAAAGGAACGTTGGCTCCTCCTGCTATGATCGATTGGCAAAGCAAAAGTCCGAGCATAATTTCTATTATAGATTTTTCTATCGATTTTGTATAATTACGGAGTTATTAATTTTATACGAGCTTTATCCGGTTGGCGTTTTTTTTGAAATGATGTATAATTTCTACGAATAAAATATGATGAAAGTTAATATTGCAAATGACGAGGCTTTCGTAAGAATTATTATCCTCTTCTTTTAGTATAAAATGTTTCGGCTTTGGAATTGACAATTTTCACTGCATTCTGTGATGAAAATAATTTTGACGTCAAATGTTTAGATATAAAGAAATTTCTCTCAACAGGATATCACGTCGTTTGCTTTGCACACATGCTGTGGTAAAAATGCGAAGTTATAGCTTGGGAATAAAAGTTAATCGGAGCAACTAACGATATTCCATTCATTAGGAATTCTGTGAATCATGCCAAAAAGCTACCTGGGAGAGGGGTGTTTCGTGACTAATCTTCCCCGCCCACAAACTGAAATAAAGTGCAAACAATGGTGCATCACATGTGGTAAATTATCCAAATCAATAATGTATTAACAGGTGTTTTGCGAAGGATTGCTACAGCAACTCATCATGCATCGACCACGGAATCGCAGTTTTTTTACCTATTATTGACGCGTCCCGCCATATTGGTCCGAATTAACTACGTAGGCAAAATTTTCAACGATAGCGTGAATTGATGTTGTTGAACCTCTACAACAAGAGACATTCACTTAAACATACCAAGGGAAGCCATTTCTATGATGTGTAAGTATGCTTAATTATTGCTAGTTTGTAAGTTCGTAACATTCATTCTAAACATGCAATGCTAAAATTAAGGTTAATAGTGACTTTAATTATTCTAAAGCTGACCAAAAGAAACTTAATAATTATTTTCTTAAATTAAGTATTTTACTGGTTTTGTAAAACGCCTTAATAGTAATTAAGCATGTCACACTTGGCTAAATTAAACTTAAATTTGTCTAGTTTTTGGTTTCGTTCATAGATGGCATCATATCAACTTTGCTGTCTCGCCATGCAGTGCCATCTTCTGGCAAAAACCGAAATTAAAGAAGGCATTTGAATTAAATGCATGCATTATACGCTTGATGAAAGTTGATGAAAATATTTTAGAATTCTGGAAAAAAACGTGGAATTATCAGACTATCAAGGATTGAAATAGTAGGCGTATTATTGACACGATAAGAGAAAATAATATAAAACATACGAATAGTAATAGCCAAAACAACCAATTAATGTTACACCTACAATATCGATTTCCACCACTAAAACACCAAACATGTGGGCATTAATTCACAGAAACACCATTGTTCCTGTACGATATTTTCAAATTGCTAATTTCTGGCACTGATTTACGTGACATTTTTTTCATACTCGGCTCAGGTGTACATTTCCCATTAACGGTCAGCATGCTTGATATATAAATGCCGTACCAGCCTAAAACCTAGATCCTTTTGCTCATTCCATCAGTACTAACTCCAGCAAATTTTCCAACTAAAGGTTCCACAAACATGAAATCTACACTGTTTTTTGTCTTCGTCATCATCGTGACGACTCATGGTTATTCCTTCGACGAACTATCCGGTAAGTAAACCCAGTTTTAAGCTGTAATCCAAGTTTCATACCGTGGAATGACTAAAAAATATAATAATTGCATACATGCTCCAAGTTTTAAGCATCATGTCCACCAGGACATGATTATGAGAATTTAATTATTTTATCTATGCAGAATAACCACAGCAGGTGTATACTTTATTATCCAAACAACAATTATGGATAAATCCTGCAACACGCTTGTACTTCCTCGGTATAATCCTAATGAAATTCTGCTTATCTCTTTAGTGAGTAGTGACACCATCTGTAGTGCCCAGCCAGTGGACTGTCATGCATTGAGCACCCGCTGTGTCCCAGGCTCCTCCGACTGCGGAGCTCATGCCTCCTGTTGCTTATCCACATTAAGCAGAAATACGGCACGAAGTTGTTGTGTCAGTAAAATACGAAAGGAAGCTCCAGCAACACCCAGTCCGACTGCAGCAACGTCATCGAAAATACCCAACAGTACGAAAGACAGCAACTCAACAGTGTCCATCATCGCTCCAACCACTGAGAAGAACCAGGCAAATGTGACAGCGACACCAGCAGCAACTAAAGTCACGTCAAAGATTCCAGAACAGAACAGCACCGAAGCGACCAATGGCACCACAGTGACCAACTTACCAGAACAGAACAGCACAGAGGCGACCAATGCCACCACAGGAACTACCTTACCAGAACAGAACAGCACCGAAGCGTCCAATGGAACTTCAGAAGCGTTGACAAACGCCACATCTTCGACAAACATTCCAGAACAGAACAGCACCCAAGCGACCAAAGGCACTTCGGTGACAAACTTGCCAGAGAAAAACAGCACTGAGGCGTCAGAATTTTCAGAGAAGAACAGCACCCAAACTACCATTTTACCAGAAAAGAACAGTACAGAAGGAACCGTGACCACTGAAGCAACTACCACCTTAAAAACGTCCAGCGTCACGGAATTCAAAAACCATACAGAAACAAACAATGGCACGACAGAACTGTCTAGCGAAACCGATTCAGCAGAGACACCGAATGATAACTTCACAAATACATTGGTTGGCAGTACAGTGACTATAGGCACGCAAGCCACAACGTCCATACCAGATAAAGACAATAGCAACGTGACGGAAACGTTGCATAGACACAATACGACGACACATGCAATCACAGATGGAAAAGAATTGGAGACGACATCGTTGCCGCAGGCAAACACAACGACCACGCCTCATAATAGCACAAATTTGAAGAGGGAACCCGAGTTCGAAGAGGAGATTCCGTTGGAAGAATCTCTAATCCCAGCTGAATTGGAGAATGAAGAAAGCAAGAAGTGACAATGAATCAACGAACCTTTGTAAATTCCTTTCAGTATTAGGCCATATAATCTGCTAAAACCGCAGAATTTCCATTATTAATGCAAGTAACAGTTTATCCATTCTGACGTAGTTGTGCAAGACATGTTGGTAGGATAATATCTTTATGCGATATCTGCACTTTTACAGTCGTCTCTGCTAACTAAATAATATTTTTTTTCTGAATTAAACTAAAACTAATGTGAAGAATGCACAGTAAAACCTGTTAAAAGTGACCACGCAACTTTTTTTTCGAAGTTAATCAGTGTATGCAGGGGTGGTCACCATACAGAGAACGACTTGTAGCTGCAATGGCTAAAGTAACTGGGTGAATTGGACCCTCAGATAAAAATCTTCAGCAAGCATATATGTCACGACCCTTTGAATTTACCCTGTTAATTTCCTAGAATATTTCTTTAGCTATCGCTGGCTTAATTGTATAGACTGCACCTGGTCACTATATTAGGTACATTGCCAATGAAAAATTTGCAAAAGAGATGGCACACACTGGTTACTGAACACAATAGCCAGGTGGTCAATATAAAGAGCATTTTTATATCAAAACCATTTTACGAAAAGTGGTCACCATGCAGAGGTGGTCACTTTTCCAGGTTTTACTGTAAAACAGGACCTTCGTGAATCAAAAGATCAAACTAGAATAAACTGAATCATGCACCGAAACCATTTATGCTTAATCCATAAATTATAATGTGTTAGCAGGGTCGCACTATAATAAGCACATGCTGGATTAGGGACACTTATTCCCCATCAATATACATGTAGCATGGCAACTTTAACTATTGCACTGCAACATGCAACTTTTGTTATTTTTTACTAAGTCACAATCTACGATTTTCCGCATAATTAAAAGTATCGGATATTCCAGCAAGCTTTCTTCTTAAAATATTAAATCTTTCATTTACATTCTAAATAATTTATCAAAAAATATACCATTCGCCAGTGATATTTAATACAAAATTACAGAAATTAAACTACAATTTCATAAGTGAAGTGGATCTCTTATGCCAAACTTGACAAAATATATTAAAAAAGCTATCATATTCTTTTTTTAAATCGCTTTTAGCGTCTGAATCGTTTTCACAACTTTGTACAAATATTTTAGAATTATGTGCAAAACAATTACCTTTTATAAAAACAGAACCGAAATCTTCACTGCAGCGCACCACTGTACTGCAGTTTAGATAACATTTAGCGTTTTCCTCTGTTCTTAAAAACTTTGTAACAACATTAAATAATTGCTAATAAAGACGAAAACAATTGATATCATACAAACACGCTATTATATTCCTTTTCCTAATTTGACATTTTGTCCTAAGTGTTACGGCTAAAAAGTTATAATAAAATTGGTCACAGGTGAAATTTAATAACATCAGTCTAATGTACATAACTTAATTCTTCTTTAGCTGCATTAACAGAATTTGCCTTATACATAAGGAAATATTCATTTATAGGAGGAGAACAATTACTAAATGCCAACGTGGAGATTTTTGTGCAGTGTTAACAATGAAGTTTTGCGTAATAGCTCCGCCCGTGGGGGCGATACACGAGTAATTTAGCAATCCTAGCTCAATCGCTGACATCAAAAATAACCTAACAAATATGAAGTTTGCCAAAAAGCCCTGAACTGTAAACTAAGTCAAGAAAAAACTTTTTATAGCCTCATACATAGATGTATTTGAAGCAATGTGACATTTTAGCTGATCAATTAGTCTTCTTTTACATGAAATAAAAAACCCCGAAGCGGACATAAATATAAAACATCTGTATTTGCTTCAAATAAAAATGTTTGTTAGAAGGTCAGGAGTTGTCATTATATTTGTAATATAAATATTCAAATATAATATATTCATGACGATACCTCATTAATTATTACGTTAATAAAGCGAGGATGCACTTTTCGCCTCCATATTCGCCGTGTGGATTCACGCAACAAGAGAATTTTCAGAACTGGTCTAGATGATATTCCCAAGAAATGAAATAGGATTAGAGTCATATACCACATGAAATTAACCCAAATTAACAACGGGATATTGTTTTTATTTATTATCCTAACTTTTCAATCAGCGCATATGCGGTCATGTTTGACGTTGCTAACTGCAGGATTCTTGAATAAACTACATGTATAGTTTAATCTCGACACCTGTGCTTGCCAAAAGAGGATCTGGGAGTCAAAGCAGAGGAAATATAATGAAATTAATACAAATTGTATGAAGAGATACATGTATATAGACGTACACACCGGTCAGAAACTACATTAAATCACGCAGAAAATTGAATCTCCTACAACGTTGCGCCAAAGACAACAACTGAAGGTAAATTTTACAATATTTAATATTTCAGTAATACATGTAGTGGAATTCGCTTATAACGATGCCGGATATAGCGATACTCCGGCTATAACGAATCCGAGCAATGTGTTCGATTGGTCTGTTATATTATGTGCATTGATTTTGTTTGGATATGCTCCGTACTACGATGTCGGATATAACAACAATTAGCTGAAAAACGACGTTTTTTTCCCCAAACTTATAATTGTAATTCAAAACCATTAGAAATGTTCATCATAGAACAGATTATTTTATTTAATACGACATTTTTCGTGATTTTATATGAAAGTGTGCCGCTTGAGTATTTAGTCAAAATTAAGTTAGAAAGCAAATGAACTTCTTGCAAGATATTTTAGAAAGTTGATACTTTCATTTAAATTTTTATGTTAAATGGTAAAATGTCACGCGTCATTTAAAACTGCAATATTTAATTTATAATTCAAAGCTTAACACTACCAAAGATTTAATAAATAGTTCTAAAACGTTAATAAAACTAAAATAATAATACAATGCGTTACTTTTTCAGATGTTGTTGAGAGTAGTCACATCAGGAGTTACTTTACTGATGATAATAAGTCGATTGGCTGTCACCACAGGCATTTATGTGCCAAATGATGTTGCCTTATTACGTATGTTGAAATTAAATATAATAAGACGTAATTTTACTGTTGCACACACGTACCAACAGCATTTTGTAAAAAACTTTTTGTAATTTGTCAAACTTAATTTTTTGTAGGTGTTCGCAGAGAAATGTCTTGTCCATTGAACATTAACTGCACATCACCACGTTCATATCGATGCATATCGAATTCAGACTGCTATCGCACACCTTGCTGCTACGACAGTTTTAAAAAAAATAGATGTTGCCTAGACGCCATAACTGAAATTACAAGTCCATCACCAGAGACAACAACTGCTAGTACTTTAGCTACATCAGAAACAACAACGGCAAATGTTATTACCACGACAGCAGCAACAACAATAATCACTGGTGGTACGACAGTGGCCAATGTCACTACCGCACCGGAAACGACCATTGGTGTTACAACAACAGTGGCGAATGACACTAGCGCACCGGAGACAACTGCTGGAGGCACAACGACAGTAGCGAATGTCACTACCGCGCCAGAAACAACAACCACTGGAGGCACAACGACAACAGGCAATGTTACTGCGGCATCAGTAGCAACAACCACTGGTTGACAACGACAATTACCAATGTCACAACCACACCAGTATAACAACAGTTAGAAATTGATAAAATAACATTAATTAAGCGTCCAATTTTCACTTCTTGTAAGAACTAGTTCTTTCACAAGCAGAATTCTTTACAAAGTCCTCCTTTATTTTTTGCACAATAGTTGTTAAATCTTATTCAACTGATTCAATAAAAATAAATTAACCATCGAATCACTTATTAAACGACATTATACAAATTCAGAGATCCTAATTGTTGGAGAAGAACAGCACTGAAGTGAGCAATGGTATAATATTATACAGATGAAAGTAAAACTTCAGTCCAAAACGTCAATGTGTTAACATTAAGGGAGATCTTCGCAAACTCTCTATAAGCAAATGTCACAACGTTAAGTTTAGAACATAGTTTCTCAATTTTTTTGAGAACACCGTCCACTTCATGGGCGCTCGCAGGAGGGGGCAAGGGGGGCACTTGCCCCCCCCCCCCTGGATTGATGGCTCCCGGCTTACCTTAACACACCTCCATCCCTTTGTAAATCCTAAAAATATTTTGCTCCCCCCCCTCCTAGAAAATTTTCTGCAGGCGCCCATGGTCCACTTTTTCGTCAAAGTTATCTCAGAAAACTTTTGTAGATCCAAATGTCTTATTGTCAGATAAAATAGCAGGCTCCAACATTAGCAATTGTACCCACAATTTGTTATTCTGATGCAATTGTGCAAGATTAGGTTAGTTAAATAAAGGCTCCACTTACCCAGAAACTGTTTTTCTCAGAACTGCACAAAAACTTGCGAAGGGAATCAATGCGTAGAATGAAGTAAATATAAAGACATCTAATCCAAACAACGAAATCAGAACTAATCAGCGATTACTTCCGAGGCAAAACGGGACCTTCATAAATCAAAAGATCAAATTAGATCAAGCTGAATCAGTTAGTGAAACTACTTTTGTTCATAATAATAGATTTGTAGTGGATGTTGATTAGGGCACCGAAAGAAAAAGGGCATAAGTTTCCCTATGGCAACTACATGTGACTCTTGCTCCGTCTTCTACATTGTTAAATGAATTGGATTCCCCCCTATAGCATCCACAGTCACCTGACCTACCTACCGTCCTGTGATTTCATCTTATAGCGTTTTGTTAGGAGTCTTGTAGTGCCAACATTTTATAGAATTTAAAACAGATATGACAACAAATCGTGAGATTACAACTGAACTTAAAATGTTGCATGATGGGCAGACATTTAACTGGATTACAGGAATGACAAGTAGAACTTTGCAAATGCAAACATATAGGATGACACACATGCGTACATGCTGCTTTCTGCCATGCCTTTCTAGTTTATCGTACTACATGTAAATAATTCGGAAATTCGAAAAGATTTATGAACAACTCTGCATTTGTGCTATTCATATACAAGATATTTATGGCGATACCGCAATAATTAAACTTTGAAATTATGAGGATGCGATTTTCGTCTCGATATTGGAGATTTTCCAGAACATGTCCAGACGATATTACAAAGAAATGAAGTGTAATTGAGTTATACACCAGACGAACGTACGAAATTTATGAAATCAACCAAAATTAACACCAGGATATTTCGAATTTATTAACATATTCCATCAATCTGACAGCACATCTGCAAGCACAATTAACTGAGTTTATTGATTGAACTAGTTTAATTTTGATATCCGTGCTTTCCGAGATAAAAATGAGAGCTTAAGCAGAGATCAACTCAGAACGTTTAATTAAATCTAACTTTAAACGATAGAAGCACATGCCAGAAACGGCAGGAAATAACAACATATAGAAGAGTTTATATATACAAAGGTAAAATTTATGATGTTATATACATGTATATTAAATATTTCAATTTGTTCTTAAACCTGTATCTAATAGGGTGGCCTAAACGTTTAAAGGCTCGACCATAGGCATTACTCTCTGGATCAAGCATACCTGCAATGTTAAAATTTCAAAAGCCATTTTCTCCATCACTTATAAAACTAAATTAATAAAAAAAAATTTGGGGGGATACGTAATAGAAGCTTAATCAAAACAACTTTCCAATGAAAGGGTTATAAAATTAGGGAAGTTTACTTTAATAAGCATTTGATTTTTGCTTTATTTCATTGGAAAAATGTGAGGGAACCTTCCCACATGGGAACCATGTATATGCGTTGTATGCGTTAAATTATGCACAATGTTCCACTGAAACCAATGGTATAATCTATTAATTGAAACATTTTCAGATGCTGTTAAGATCAGCCTCATTAGGAGTCACTTTACTGATGATAATAAGCAAATTATTTGTCACCACTGGTTTATATTGGCCAAATGATCTGGCTTTATTCCGTACGTATATGTTGACATTATATCATAATAATTGTTCTTTATAATCAATCAATGGCATTCTTTGCACATGTGCACTCCAATAACCCACTCAAAATGTCATCTTTAGCCACACATTTTTAACTTGTGTTTGAAACTGGTTTTTTTAGATGGTCGCAGAGACTTAATGTCTTGTCCAGCGAGTGTTGACTGCTCTGATTTATACAATGCATACCGATGCGTTATAAATAGAGACTGCCCCTATCACGAACTCTGCTGTGATGACATAGTAAAAAAGAACAAATGCTGCTTAACCCACCATACAGAAATTAAAACAAAAACGCCTGAAACAACAACTACCACCACACAAGCAACAACAACCACCATGCCAGTAACAACGACCACCATACCAGTAACAACAACCACCACGCCTATAGCAACTACCACCACACAAGCAACAATCACCATGCCAGAAACAACACCAACCACTATGCCTATAACAAATACAGCAGCTCAAGCAACCAACAAAAACGCGCCCCGTGTCAGAAGCAAAAAGTTTAAACGAGTCTGTAGCCACAGCCACCACAAACGCCCAAGCAACCGTAAACGTCCAAGCCACGTCCACAAACGCCCAAGCCACCGCAAACGCCCAAGCCACCGCAAACGCCCAAGCCACCGCAAACGTCCAAGCAACCGCAAAGGCCCAAGCCACCACAAACGCCCGAGCAACAACAAATACCCGAGCAACCACAACGACCCAAGCAACAACAAATACCCAAGCAACCACAAATACCCAAGCAACCACAACGACCCAAGCAACCACAACGACCCAAGCAACCACAACGACCCAAGTAACCACAACGACCCAAGCAACCACAACGACCCAAACAACAACAAATACCCAAGCAACCACAAACACCAAAAAACACTCAAAAACTTCAAACCAATCTGTAGAAACCACCACCACCCAAGCAAAAACAAATACCCAAGCAACAACAAATACCCAAGCAACCATAACGACCCAAGAAACAAAAAATACCCAAGCAACCACAACGACCCGAGCAATAACAAATACCCAAGCAACCACAACAACCCAAGCAACAACAACGACGCAAGCAACAACAAATACCCAAGCAACCACAACGACCCGAGCAACAACAACGACCCAAGCAACAAAAAATACCCAAGCAACCACAACGACCCAAGCAACAACAACGACGCAAGCAACACCAAATACCCAAGCAACCACAACGACCCAAGCAACAACAACAACGACCCAAGCAACAACAAATACCCAAGCAACCACAACGACCCAAGCAACCATAAATACCCAAGCAACCACAAACACCCAAAAACAATCAAAAGCTTCAAACCAATCTGTAGAAACCACCACCACCCAAGCAACCACAAACACCCCTCTAGTAAATTTAAAGCACCAACAAGAAAACCTACACGAAAATCTACATGTAACTGTAAAGAAAACCTCAACCCCCGACCGTGACCCATGCAAGCAACAATAAATAGCACCGCGCCAACAAATTTAAACCAGCTACAAGCAAGCACAGTATAGGAGCTCCTATACTGTGAAGCAAGCCTAAAACAACTACCACCCCTGAAGCAACAACAATCTCCAATGAAGAAGCAAAAGACGCGGTGCCAGTAACAATTAACAGACACAGAAGCAACAAAATCAGCAATAGGGTATTTTCATTACGTGTATTTTTCGGAGGACAATTGACATTAGTCTCTAACTAGAAGACATATAATACCATTTTGGCCATCTGATGAGCACAAGTGGTTAAATAATAAATTTTAAAATTTAATTTGTTAATTAAATCCCAGCCAAACAGGTAAAATCCAAAATGTTTGCCTTGACGACAACTAAATAAGCCAGCTCTATGCCAGTAATACAAAAAACTTACGAATACAACAACCATGGCGTACCGTATGTGCCAGTAACAAAAACTTCATGCAATCCTGTAATAACCACCAACACCCAAGCAACAACAGCCAACCCTGAAGCAACAACCACCTGGTGGAACCATCAGGGGTTTACCTTCTGCATATATATCATATTAAAAAATTAATATTAAAATGAATTTTAAAAAATGTCACCTATATTGATAATACATTTTCTTAACGTGTGTTAATTATGTATATAAAAAATAGCATTGCTATGAAAATAACATCCTTTTTATCCTATTATATTTAAGAGGGTTGCATACCAGAATAAGCCTTTTTTGAATAAATTTTTTATTTCATTTTGAAAACTGATAGGATCAAACGAAATGTACGAGGACCTTGCATACATATTTTATTTGCTTTACATTTTTTGTTTAAATATATGTATATTACATATATCATGGAAATACATACATGCACGTACGTAAATAGTACCAGACCCTTTACAATTGTAAACTTTACAGATATATATATATATATTTCCGTGAAATGTAATATACAATTATTTAAACAAATAATAGAATATTTATGCTAGATCCTCGTATATTTCATTTGTTTCTATCAGTTTCCTAAATCGCAAAAAACCGCTTATTCTGGTATGCAACCCTCCTAAGAGTGGAATGAGATTGTATGAATAGAAGGCCCTTACCTTGCGCTTGATGCAATTATAAACTTCGTTGTCTTTGTAAGGGGTACTCATAACTTGTGTTCAGCTGGCTTCTCCTCAATGACCTCAACTGAACACAAGTTATGAGTACCCCTTACAAAAACAACGAAATTTATAAACTTCGTTGTGTTCAGTTGAGGTCATTGAGGAGAAGCTAGCTGAACACAAGTTATGAGTACCCCTAACAAAAGCTGCGAAGTTTGATAATTGGCTGCGCAGCAAAAGCAGCCAGGTGTACAGGCACCTTTAGGTAGAGCTTTGCAAATGACTACATAGAGGATGACATACAAGCATGCATGTTGCTTTCTGCCATGCTTGTCTAGTTTATCGTACTACATGTAGAAAATTCGTAAATCCAAAAAGATTTATGTACAACTCTGCAGCATTTGTGATATATTTATATAATGTACAAGCAATAATTAAACTTGAAAATTATGGGGATGCCATTTTTGTCTCGATATAATGTACATGTATGGTGTAATTGAGTTATATACACCAGACGAACGTATGAAATTTATGAAATCAACCAAAATTGACAACCACCAACCAGTAACAACCACCTACAACGCGCCCATAACAACTGCCACAACAAAGCATCATGATCAACAACCACCACAGCAGCAACATCAACCACAAAAGCAACAACCACTCCAGATGCAATAACTACTAAAGCAATAAACACACTCCTGAAGCAACTCCTGATAGCCTTGAAAGTTATTGACTAATTCTGATTTTGTTCAAAAAATGGCCGTTGGTTTAATTCAGTGGTCGGGGAACCGGGGTAAATTACCCCAAATGGGGTAAAAATGAATTTTTTTGGGTATAATAGGGAAATTTTTCTAATTTTTAAATTGCTATTTCATAAACGTGTTAGTATGTTTACAAATTTATATGTAAATTTAAATTAATTCAATAAATAATGTTTATTTAAAATTTTCATTGATTGTTTTCTTTTCAGAATGGGGGGGGGGGAGTAATATCGACTTACGTAAAAATATTTTGGGGTAATGGTTAAAAAAGTTTCCCAACCGCTGATTTAAACGGTCCACTGCTTACTTTAGTTTGTTTCGAAAGTAACACTATTTTGGAAGCATATTTTTTGTGGGAAAGTGGTTCTGTCATTCCGTTGCTATTCTATGTATTTCCTAAGTATCCCACTGAGGGAATTGTGATTGTACCATGGCTATAATGTAAAGGTGATTGGAAAGTACCCACTAGTGGCGTATGAACATAGTTGTGTGCTAGTTGAGAATTGTTCGGTTAGGCAAAATTCTCTAATGCGGGGCGGGGGAATTACTGAGGTACTGTGCAGCTCCCCTTGCTTAGATGTTTAAATCGAATTGACGGCGATTGGGCAAAAAAGAACAGATAGTCGAATATATTTTTATTTTTTAAAGTAGCTTATACAAAAAAATGTTCGAACTTCGAAATAACATTGTATTTGTAAAATATACGTTGGCAAGTGATTTCAGCACTTGAAGATAAAATACAAAATTGTAATACAATACAGTTTACATTACAGTAAACAAACTTCAAAAATGAGATTACAAAATACAGATACGGTGTAGTCTCGTTAATCCAACTCCATATGGGACGAAGCACTGTCTGATTATATCAAAAAACGTTGGATTAGAAGAGCCGATTGCGGGTACATCTAATATGATAAACAGCTAATTGTAGATATTATAAATCGTTTATTTAAAATAAGGCACACCTTGGAATATTTTAATATAATAAGGGTACTTGGGTTCTCTTCATTTTCTTCACGCGATACTCGTCATATGGGCATTTATACCAATGAACGGGAAAACAAAAGTTTCTCTCACACTTGTTACAAGTGCTGGTATCTTGATGGATCATCTTATAGTCCGTATAAATTGATAATGTACAATTTGGATGAAAATATGAATCCTAGTGATTTGCATGGGCGCCACAAAGGCACAATTACGGCAAATTATTTATAACAAATATGCCACTGTGCTCAGTGTTTCTGGACGGTCGGTTTGGTGGCCTTTTCCCGCAGACGGCGCCAAGCTAGTGGCCGGCAAGTATACACTGCTGCAATGATGATCCCCTGACTGCCATTGATCAAATCTGGAACAATCCATTCGATGCTGCTGCTTGTATGTGTGCCATACTGGATCACTTCCATTACCCAAAATAAGCCCATGGACAGAAATACGATGACGCAGATAATTAGCCTGGAAGTAAAAATAAAAAATTTTCATACGTTAGTAGAATTCGCATCGTTAAATTTAACATGACATATGTAAATCTATTTTGTAATGATTGTGAGCTAGTGGGATTGTGCCCAAGGAAACCATCATATCGGAATATTTTTGCATACAGCATAATTCAAGAAACATTTGATTATGAATTGAAGAAATGGGCCCTGGTACTTAAAAAACTGAACGATGAGTCCGCATTTCTGCAGTCATCGTGGTAAGTGAAAATCATGTTTATCATGTTCGGCATATCTTTTCTCTAGTGGACTACTGAACAACATGTTTTTATTCAATTTTTTACACAAAACATTGAATGTTTCATTTTCTGCTTGTCATTCTGATGTTGCAGTTTGGCTGCAACAAGTCGTAATTGCATTTGGATTGTTATTGCCCGTCTTATGTGTTCTTAGGTTTTCCCTCTCATCACGCTGATGTGTTAGCGTGCTACCACTAATTAATTATATAGTTGTTGAAAAGGTCTAAGTTGCTATGTGGGAAAAAAAATAATGCTTAGTGATCTTCTTTTTTCACATTATCTATCTAACCTTATGTTTATTGAATATTAAGTGCTTTCTGAGAAGCTTAAACAACATAAGCCTCCAGGATATAGATATTTCCACAAAAAAGGTTTTTCAAGGTAGTGGGTGATC
Organism: Xestoiulus laeticollis; assembly: GCA_034698905.1. Lineage (NCBI taxonomy): Eukaryota > Metazoa > Arthropoda > Diplopoda > Julida > Julidae > Xestoiulus > Xestoiulus laeticollis. The sequence goes on along the minus strand of JAQGCC010000042.1, from coordinate 37,349 downwards.
CTATTGTGCCTATTTAAAAAATATTTTGGTCTATTGAATGCATTTATTTAATCCACACAAATATAAATGTTAAGTTCATGCATTAAGGGAACCCGGACTAAAGCTTGAAGTTTAAAGAGCAAGTGATGCTGAGGATTTATTATCTTTAGAAAATTATTTTTTACTTCAAATACGTGTGAATAAGATTGGTGCAAGGTTGTTCAAAGAGATACTGATGAAACTTATGATCGAGTTAGGAAATTCATTATCTTATTTCTTATGTTGTTGGTAGGACCTATATTAATTGCAGTGGTATACTGTAGTATTTTGATTATTGTCATAATGTTACAGCAAACAGACTTTAATTGTCAATGTCCTTAACATGACAATATTAGATCCGGTTTGGCATCGAATCGTCTTCACATACTGTTGACGATTTTAAAGAAATTCTAATTCTTGTTTATGCTGTCTTTCATTTAATGAAAGATACATGTATGTCTCAATTTGTTTTTAATCTGCAGTTTCGAAAAAGCCTCTGTTCATTCGGGCCATGTTAAGTCTGTTGATGTTTTAGACATACACGAAACTCAAGATACACATATATTTTTGAAATTATGCCAAGGATTTTAAAAGATTACAATTATTTCTATCAGTTGGTGCATATACTTACAGTTGCTTATTTAGTTTCATGTTGGTGAATTCGGCGTTCTTGGTGCTGGACTTGAATATGTTTATCACGGACAGCACAAAAGTGATGAAATTCAGAATTAAAAGAAGGCACATTGGTCCATATAAAAACACATAGGTGGATGGCTTTTCGTTGAACCAGCAATTGTTTGATATCCTGGGATAGAGCTCCAACAAGTCTTGCACGCTGTCATGGCTGTCGATGAGGGCCACGACTATGACGAAAAGGAATGGCACACACCAGCCAAAGATGCTGTAGAGGATCATTTTCTTGTTGCGGAATGTGGTAACCCATGCATAGCCATCAGTTCCCTTCCTTAGCTGAGCACTGATGCGCCAGATGTCAAATGCCAACACACTTAACCAGCAGAAGGAAGCCAGGCAGAAGAAGTACGTGGTGTAAAAAATTATGTAACATCCATCAGTGTATATCTGGGAACTGAACTTTCTGGAGGCCAAGCAAATGTACATTACCATCAAACTGAATGCGTGGCAAAGGAGAGGTGCTCGCTGGTAACTTAAGTCTGGAATGATGACATGAACCACGATTGTCACCGCCAGACAAATGACAGAAATGACGTGCACCACAGCGTGAATGATGTAAACGTCAAAAGCAGGCTCATTTCCAATATATGTATCAATGCATTCCACTGCTCGTTTGTTCTTTAGCAACACGTACTCGCCTGGCTCACGGTACTCGCCGCTGTTTTTATTGTAGAGCATCTTATTGGCTGCAATCTGGTATTCGTTTCGCTCCAACAGCCATTTCCTACAACTGATGAAGCTCTGGCTTAATGGGTAGCAAACATTAACTGCTTGAGTGATGGGATCTATCGTGTATTTCGCATTTGCAAGGGTTCTGTTCAGCAGTTCCGAGTGCAGCGACTTGTCCGTGATGTTGTATTCATCTTTTTGCAATGTTAGGTAGTTGCACGTTTTTCCCTTGTGGCACGTCAGTGCAAAGCCTTCTGGGTTGATAAAGTAACTTTCCAATGGATGCGTTTGTCCTGAAGCGATGTCCACCAGAGTGTGGTTTTCGGTAACGTTGTAATCAGATTTTGCTATCCATTTCTTGGTGCATTCTTGGAAGGTGGAAGAAAAGGGATGGCACATTTGTTCACTTTGATTAGCATTTGAAAACTCTGTTACTTCAGAGTTTTCTGTCGTCTCTGCCATCGAGCTAATGTTGATGCATTTTGGGATGATCATTTCATCATCTGATGGCAGGTCTTCTCCTGATCGCTTTGGCAACGCCTCGATCACAGATACTGATGAAAGCATGATAATGAGCAATGTCGTGCCTACAAAAACCCCTAAAAGTTTACTTTTTTCGACACTAGCCATTGCGTATCGCTCAGTAAATTGAATAAGGTCGAATGTGGGGTGGATCCTTTTTAGTGAGTTTCAATGAAGAAATGTTTCGTCTCTCCTGAAAAATAAAAAGGAATTTGTGTCAAAATTGAAACAAAAATGGAACAATTTCCTAAACATTTTGCTTATTTATACAGCATGTAATATGGTTATGAACGTGACGTACACGAAAGCCAATCGTTAATCTCATATTACCTTAAAATGCGTGAGCTTCGGATACAAATATTTCAAAAGTAGGTTAGACTGTCAGCCGAATCAAGGCTCTATTTCAAAGGGTTATTTTGAAAGAGTTGTAAAGTTTGAATCTAGTAATTAAGAAATATTCTACGCATAGGTTTTTATATATTAAAAACTGATCAGCACCATTTGAAATGCACTTCTGTATTATTTTCAACAAACTTGATTCGGAAAATGTAGTTGCATTTCTTGTTTTCTGGAAATCCTGGTTTAATTTAATTTTTTACTCAATGGGCACCCACCATCATTGAGAAGTGGATGCAATACGTGCAATCTTTGGAAAGAAGGAGGCACAGACATTTTTTTCTCATGAAATTTGTTCTTTTGACAAGATAATTAATAACTGCATGTAACCAAGAATAATATAATGTAGGTAGAACATCTTTTCAATTGAAATTCATTACATGCCATGTAGGAAAAAATCGTTTGGTGGTTAGCCAAGATTATACAAGCAGTATAAACTGCTTTGATCAAGGCATATAGATGGCTATGGCTAAAGTAGGAAATGAAACATAGTAGGCCTACCATATTACATAGTTAGAAACTATGGCAATACATACCCTATAGGGGCCACATCCTTCATAGGGTACAAAACTTTAAACTTTCAAAGTACGACTTGACTACATACGTTCAACAGGACCTTTTAACGTACACAGGTTTTCAAATTGGTGTTCTTTTCTATTAAACTAGTTTCTTTTCTCAACCTCTTGGAGCGGATCCAAATCTGGGTTTTTTGCAGGTTTTTGAACTGCTTTTATACCAACGTCACAATGCCTGTTGGTACGTGTCACCGCCCAGGTCTATGGCCATCATGCCTAGGGTACATTGTACACTGCCATGCACTTGTACCTGGCTCTCGACCAGCACATAGTCCAACCACCTCCTAAAAGTTGGCCAAGTGGAGCCGTCCAGAACCCGGCTAGCCCACAAAAAACCCTGAACAGGATTCTGGTTTTAATTCTTTATGTATCTGCAGAACTTTTTTTCACTTTTGGCCAGAGGGTGTTTAAAATTGTATATTATGTGTTTCGCAAAGCGTTTGAGAAATCCTCGCGTGCACAGTAGCTTTCTCTTTAAGCCTACATCCGCGATCAACTTTTAGAAAATGCAAGTGTGGCTTGTTGTGAAAACTCAACATTCTAATTGCATTTGCTGATTTGCAGAAATAGTTCGAGTTTTGCAACGTCCAGGTGCATTTTTGAAATTCAGCCATTAGCTCAAGTCATTGCTATTTCTGATAGTTGATGTGCGGTTATATAGTTAAGGACATCCTCGCTCGAGCTAAATGAACTGGTCTCATGGCCATCACCTCTTTAGAATCAGTGTTTTGGTTTCCTTAGGCTGAAATTGTCCCAGTAAAATTTAATTTGACAGTGTCGAAATGTTCGTCGTAAATTCATGGATGGTCTACTTTTAAAAGCCTCGAATTTTTCTTGCTGAATTTAAAGAAATACGATGGTAGCTTTCTATCTTTCTTACTAAAACTGCAAATATCTCGGAAAACCTATTTTTGTGTGTTTTGGCAGTGTTCGATTTTGTTCGACTACAAATGTTTGTTGATTTAATTAGGTTTGATGAATGATGAATGATGAATGGTGCGTGTCGTGTAATAGACGTGCTAGTGCCTCAGTCTTATGTTGTCCACGTTTTTATGGCTTTTGATAATTTTATCTGTATTCTCAAGTTTCCCTCGTCCCATCTCCTACAACTTAAACTTGATCTGTTTTTCATTAAACTAATTTAGCTATTAAAATTAACGACGGATATAAAATGTGATCTTAGCCGATGGTGTTATCGATCACGGTGTCATCGCATGCTATTGTGTGCCCAAAGGGCAAAGCTCATTGGAACAATAGACTTGGTATAATATATCATAGGTTTAAGAGAGCAACTGATAAAGAAAACATCGAAATTAAAACTTCTGCATCAAAATATTCATTTCCTATCAATATGTTTTCCTAAATACCTATTTGGCGATATATCTGACTGTACATTCTTAAATGTGGTCCACTATTTTGTGCTATTAATAGAAATCAACCTTTGAGAAATTATGTATTTCTTATTTGATGCTATATTGCTAATTTATAACCGTTATCATGCAAGTTCAAGAAAAACTAGTTTGGCTGAGTGGTTAATCGTTAGGTCTACCTAATTTCGGTTTTAATTTGACGCCTCTAATCACAACTGTTAATTATAATCTCATAGGAATGTCTGACCATTGGCCTAGTTAATTCAATTCGGTGTTGTATTTCATTTCATTTATAGCAGCGTTTCCCACCAGTCCACTCGCTGGATGTATACTTGAATATATGAAACATATCCTGCATAAAACATATGTTTAGAAATAATTATAGGGGTAGTAAATACTTCCAAAAATTATTTGAAAGTGACATTTTCAAAGCGGATTATGGTTTAGTCACTTTTTCAGGACGCTCAACGTCATACTTTTGTTTAAAAAAAATGGATTAAAGATTGAGACAATTTTCTAATGAGGCTATTGTCATTTTCACTTAATGTTCCAATATACTGTATAATGAACCCATTGGGTGTACGCAAGGGAGGATTTCATCATCTTTTGTTTTTGAGATGAGAGATAAATGGTTATTGACACTTCTGGCATGCCTATTTAATTCCAGTAACATTGGGTGTTGAATAGAGTACATAATATTTTATTTTTGGATTATTTAAAGTACACTGTACATGTATTTCTAGTTAGGATATTTAACATAAGAACTTAACTGAGATAATTTAGTTGATAACTAAATGAAGCATTTCTTTAGTTTCAAGTACTTGCTTTTGAAATAATTTCAATGTAATTGTTAATTAAAAAGATTGAAATCCATTATAAATGTTATTATGAAAACGAAAGTTATCATTCTTAGATTCTGTGCTCGTTACATCTTTTGTAAAAACAGTAGGCTATACATAAAAAAAACTCTGGATATACTTACAAAGTTGAAAAAGTTGTTTCTTTCAAAATGTATTGCCTTCAAGCCAGTGGTTTTAATCGTTTATTGTTTAGCGAATGCCGGTCGATCTCGTAAGGTGGTTTTTAAACTTGCGATCTGGTTGAAAATTATTTCCTAGATGATCCTACTAATAAAAGGTATTTATCGGAGTGAGTCGAATTGTAGTTGTTGATTGTCTAATAGCTGCACAAGAAAGGAATGGGCTTTTATCCAAACTTAACATATGTTTTTTTTTTTCACTTCCGAGTATAACCAATGACGACAGCAGTGATCCTAGATCAAGTAATATTTTGGCGCAAATTACTGGACATTTTATGGTGTTTCGTCAGTGAAACCAGCAGCGATAAGATTTTGTTAGGTTTTTGTCATAGAAGTTTACTTACTGACGTCAGTCGTGACGCTTCTTTTCGATTGGTGGAAATGTAACCCTCCTTTTATTCTAGGCCAGCGAATCTTATTAATGATGCTGTCTTATAGGCATGTTAAGGTTAGTGGTTTTTGCTAAAGTGCAGGTGTAACTTTTAGAAAGCCTTCTCGTAATCCTATAAAGAAAGTCTTGAAATTGCTGCCAACCGACGAACTCTGAATACTAGATTAGAGAGATTACCCATAACAGAACCTCTCTACCCAATATGCCAGTATTTTAATTATATCATACTCAAAGAATTTTTCTAAAAAAAAAATTATAGTTTGATGTGGTTTCTTGAAAAGTTCTTGAAAAGTTAGAAAATTCGTGTCATGTTTCAATTTGTAGGCATTCCATACCCAGAAAGACAATGCTGCTGTTTTCGTTTTCATTGGCAATTACATGTACACATGTATTTTAAGTTGTTGCAATGTTGCCATGATTGGTAGCTACGCTGCAACATAGTGGTGTAATGCAGAGAATTTGTGCATTGAACTGAAATCTTCACTGCAATGCACCACTGTGCTGCAGCGTAGCTACCATTTGTTTTTGCCTCTATTCTTAAAAACATTGTAACAACTTTAAGTAATTGCCAATGAAGACGAAAACAGTTGATTTAATACAAGCCGACCATTCTCTTCCTTTTCCTGATTTGACATTTTGTCCTAGGTGTTACGGCTAAAAAGTTATAATTTGGGTTTCAATGAAAAAATCGCCGTAGGTAATGCCAAATAAGAGAATTAAATTCAAATTTACGTTAGTCGAAATCTTGTCTTTATAGCTTGATTAAAATAACTGGTCATATCTGTAGGTTAGCAGTACACAGTTTCTGTTGATGTTGTGTATTTAGGAATATGTATCGAGGGAAGGACAAGGCCATCATCCATGATAACTCACATGTACTGGTTTATATTTGCAAAGACAAGGTACAGCTGTTCGTTTCGATTTGTTATGTCAGATAAATTCTACTTTTTATGTGTGTTTTTTTTGGGAATGTTGCTCAATATTGGGTGTATTTATCCTTGTGAGGAATATCCGTGTCTTGTTTGGTATATGGGCTTTAGTTATGTTCTCCACAAGCTACATGTATATTATGCATAACGTTAGATCAATGCCTTGAGAAATCACTCAAAATTCATGAATGCACGCAAACTATAACACACTTTTGGATAATTATTGGGTGTTTTCATAGTACACTCGGATTATTTTCATAGCAAGCGGAATAACTTGGTCATGAGCTCATTTCAATTCTGGAAACTATATATTTATTCACTTTGTGTTGTAATATAACATATATGTGTTCAGGTTTTCGTTGACTTAATGATAGGCAGTAATGGCATTTCCTTTCTTTATCTGCATTCAAATTAGCTTCTGAGAAATGTATAACTACCCTAGATTCAACCTCTATGAGGTATGATGCCTCAAGTATGATCCTAATAATATTTATATATGACTGAAATAACTAGGATTTATAAAACTAGCCTATTTTAAATTCCGAACTTATTTAGTCTAATAGGAAGTTTTCACTTTTCTGCAAGCTTGTTTAGAATGTTATTTATCTAGAGAATTCCTTAACAACTGTAAAATGCCATCACATCTTTATTATTTAAATTGTAAGTTATTTAAATTAATAGAATATTGCTTTTAAATTCGTTTTTAAAAACTTAACTGACTGCTACTTTTATACATGTCCTGTATATGGGTGTATTTTAAACATTTCTTATGAAATTTCAGTGTTATGAAATGGAATATTCAAAGCAGTTTAAGAAATGAGCCATTTAAATAATTCATTTCAGACTATGAAACAGTTGTTAGCTTTCGATATTTACTTCATAATCGAGTATGCTGTTTTTGAAAGTAGGTGCTTTCATTAAATGTTTCGTTTCCCAACTTATATTTCTTCAAGAAACTCGCTTGTACTTCTTATCTGTATTAGGCCTGTTGATTATAGTTTCAAAATCGATGAATGCGCGAGAAACAGCGGGAGTTTAAAGTTCTAAAATTTCAAAAACCTCACTAATTTTGTTAGGAAATAATAATGCTAGTCAACAGCTAGTGGTGGTGTTGTTTATAGGTTACACATTTAAAAATGCTTAGCTACATCTAGATGACCTCATTTTTTCCGGCTAATTTCATAAGCATCATTATAATCACGTGTCTTGGCGTAAATATGAACCCAAATAACTTGGCTATATCCGCACATAATATTGTGATGTGAACGAGTTTGCTATAATTCATCATGTAGCTAATGTTACTACTTATCTAAGTAAACCATCTATACTTTTTTGCTAACTAAACAGAGCTGTCTGAAGATTGTGCTTCAACTATGTTTGGTCCTATAGTTTGTCATGGCGTAATTTATTTTTTAAATTTATTCACAATTGGTACAGTTTTCTTTACATTTCAGTTGCTAATATTGACAATTCTATAAAATATTTAACGGTTAATGTAAACATTTGAAAATAAGAGAAATGCACATGTTTATTGAAAAGCTGGCTTTTATGCACTACCTAGTCTACCTTATACCGTACATTTCTGTTTTGCTAAATTTGACCACCAATCTGGTTACTGTCTATTTGATACTTTATTTTTGTTTAAATGAGACATCCATTTGCTAATTAATGAAATGAAGTTTTGAAACTTTATAGTCAGTTTTTCTTTTATTGGAATTGATGTTGTCTTAACTTAATTTAAAATGATGAACATTCAGAATTAGTTTTATATTAGGAGTACTTTAATTGCAAGCAATTAAGCAATGCATATTATTTCACTTTGAGAGGGTATTCATTTTAAAGCGTCATAATCAGCGATTAAAGCTTTTATTTTGCAACTTTTATTATATTTCCATGCGATCTTACTACATCAGTACTACAGTATAGAATTTTGTGAAAATGTTTCCTGTATGGTTTCATGCTTTTATTTGCTATTCATTTGGCAATATTTCTTGCTGACAAATACAGAATCATCCTTATGTATTGCAAATCTCACGTAATTTAGAAGTACATGTATATAACGCAATTCAATTTATGTAATGTACATGTATAAGTATGAATCTACTTTTATTATTAATAAGTACCAGTTAATTTTGATGATAATTACCATGTAGTTTTCATAAGTGAGGTAATATAAATTTGTATCGTTTTAATCTTCTTGAATAACACAATAGAATATTTTATGCATAACTTGTTTACGCAATGTTTTCTACTTTGAATGTACTGCGTACTGCTCATAATTTCAGAAAAATACCCTTAATTAATCCAAAATTTCCTGCAACTCTAAGTTTCATATAAATAATTCGCTCTTTCCAACCATTAGTTAGAATATTGGTATATATTAGCCAACACGTTAAGTAATTACCATGTCGGGCATTGTTAGCTTTAAAGATTTTTTGCCATATAAATCACACACACACGCTCCCACAACCAAGTAGGCCTCATATTTTGTTAAACACAAATTACCATTTCATTACATAACGCCTTGCATGAATTATGTTAAGTTTTTCGTTGGACATCAAACTTCCTTTACTGAATTCAAGTAATAAATTACATTGTATTGCGCCAATTTCTTAACCTTATCTTGATAGCATATTGCTTGTTATTATACCTATTTCTCTATAAGTTACAAAAAATTCTGACGTCAATATAGCGTGACATTTAAATCCTTTAGAGCTTAACATAACTGCTATATAAACTGTATGTCAACATAATTTAATTTAGCAAATTTATTTTAATCCATTTTATTATGTGTAACGCTATGAGCATGTTCATCTATTACATGTGATATTGCAGTATTCACATAAAAATGTACTATCATTTAACAATGTTTAACCGACGAGAGATTTGTATAAATCAGACGTTAAAAGTGAACGTATACTCAAAATTTGTAATTATAATTTGTATCTTAATTGTTGAACTTGTATACATGTACGTCATATTTAGTACCCCTCGTCTTTTGAGAAATTTATGGATAATCAAGGATTTAAATTCATTCTACAAATCTCAAGTGGGCTTCTGCACATTGCAGATCAATGTAAAATTCAGCATGCAGCATTGCTCAACATGATGAGACCTAACCTATGTTTTCATTTAATGTTTACATTGCCTCTTGCCACGTTTAGTGATTTTTGCACATAAACCTATCAGCGCACGAGCATACAAATCAATATTTGGACAAATACTGATCAAATATGACAAATGCATTTTTCTAAGTACTACATGCATGATCGAGACCCTCTCTGTGAATCTGTTCAGACTTTGATCGTATTTGCAATACACATTGTCACGTAACGTCTTAAAAGTCGTCCTTAACAGGATTGCAAGGGGGAAATTAAATAAAAGTTCATGGCAAATACGGATGTCCACTTTTTGTAATCCATATACCTGTATATACATTGTACGATACTTAAAGTATCGAATTTACTGTAAAAAACGTAATGTTATCTTACCTGCATGTTCAAAGTCGATGAATGTTTTTACCATGACTTTGACATTAATATTTACCTTCAACATAGTTGTCAAAGAATAGTATTTTTCAATGTAGTTCAATATAGTTGAATATCTGAAGGCTAACTGAAGCTTGTATTTTAATACGATGTTTACACACATCCAGTTCTTCACTGCACAATTTATTGGTGTTCATTTTAAATGTTTACATTAGAAAAAGTTTAATGAAAACAAAACGAAGGAAAGATCTAGTTCACATGGATTTATGTCCATTTATATAATGCCTTCTTTCATCAAAGTTTAGATGTGTAAGAATGCTGATTGGAAAATTCAAATCTGCCCCTATGGGTCAAGGAAGAAATACAGTTTGTGGGTCAACCAATTACATTTTAGACAAAATAGTAAAACTTGTGTTTATTGGTGTCAGGTCTTGACATAAATATTCCTAAGGGTTTATACTAAAGGACCATTGTTATGCGTGTACATATAGTTTGAAAATTTTACGTGACGTTCTTAAACATAGATTGTGTATCAAATTACATTGTTATGTTCGCGTCTTTTTCTTTTTTTATTATTTCTATCATGACTAATTTCTAATCATGAGTTTCTTGGTTTTCCCGATGGAGGTCGCCATATTCTTTGCAAGTATTAAGAAAAACCTACACTGTGCAAGTACAATCTCTCACACATTTTATTTAACCTGCAAAAGTTTAAGTTGCTGTATACTTAAAAATGTTAAAATAATAGTTGTTATGTTCAGGTATTAGACAAAAGGTGCTTTAATAATAAAACAAGTATAGGATAGTATAGTGACGTCTGTTGAATCCATTTAGTTAAAGACTTATCATCCCTAAAATCCATGTTATTTAAATACACACACTTCCATTGACAACTGTGTAGAAACCGTGGTATTGCTGCCTTGGCGTTGAATGTCAGCTGCTCTTTCGTTAGATTTTGCATTTTGACGATTTTTGAAGGAGAAAATGTATCTGTTAAGCATGTTGCAGCTGATTGTTCGGCGCGTTTCTTTATTGCAAACCACTAATACTCCAAAAACGGCAAATCCTTGTATGGCATTAATAGGGTCTGAAATGTACCAGTTGATTAATGGTAAATAAGCTCTCACACTGGAGAGAACTGCGTCCATCATCCAGCAAATGCCCATAATCACAAATAATTTGACGTAAATTGTTAATCTGAAAAAAATAAATAATGTGATCTATCTGCTCTTTAATTCACACTCTGTTGGGTAGGCCTACATTGTTTGCATGTATAAGACACCAACATGTAGACCCCCTACATTGTACATGTGCAGTGTTTAAAGTTGTAAATTGACCCCTTAAGGAATTCTTTATACTTACAACTGCTTTTTCCGTTTTATGTTGACGATGTCTGTTCCTCTTCCAGCTTTATAAATATGAATCGTCGTTACAATAAAAAAAATCACGTTGGTTCCCATTATAACGATTAGTGGACCGTTGTAGAAAGCCATTTCGGATGCCGTGTCGTTCAACCAACACTGACCAATGATGTCCGGATAGATGACCAGAGCATCTTGTAGGCTTCTGTTGCTATCCAAAATAAGGATGAAAACCAAAAGAATAGTTGGGACACCGAAGGCATAAATGAAATAGCAGATAAACTTGCATCGTTCACTAAGATGTCGTGGACGATTTAACATCCCTGGCAGACTGGAAAAGGACTGACATGTGTCGAAAGCAATGACGTTTAACCAAAAATTAGTTGCCATTATTGTCAGGTAAATTACTGCGAAGAATGCGTGGCATGTACTTGATGGAATATCCACGAATCTGCGAATACTCGACAAAAAGGTGTAGATGAGCAAACTTGCAATATGACATATCAGACATTTGTCATGCAAGTTGTTTTTGGAACTTCGAATTTTAATCACCAATGTAAGCAACAAGCAAAAACAGGATAAGAAGAAAGCTACGGCGTAGATTTTGGAGAGATATATAATTTCTTCGTAATCCGGATATGTTAAGACGCAAGTGATCGCAAAGTTTTCTGAAGTGTGCATGTAGTACTCTGATAATTGCGTATTTTCGTAGCCGGGAAAATGCAATTTCATATCATTGGTGATCGTGAATTCTGATGGTGGAAACCGAGCTTTGATAGGGCAGTTCAAAAACTCAATGCTCAAAGGGAAGCAGATGTTAGCATACCTGTCTTGGGCATTGACCGTGTAGATTGGTCGCTCTAACATGGCTCCTGCTGCTTTCAAGTGAAAGCTGCCATTTTTATTTTTCTCATACTCTCCTGGTTGTAAGTTAAGGTAATGACATCTTGGAAAACGCTTACCCTTTGTTACATTTATCCATTGGTCACACACCCATGCTGTGCTATTCATGTCGACGTAATAGTCTCCCAACATGGCTGAGAAATTCTTGTCAGTGCCATAAACAAGAGTGTTGTTTTCAATCGAGTACGTTCCTGATGCTAAAGTGGAAATATTGCAGTATAGTAATTGAGGAGATAAAGGGAAACACGATGTAAATCCTCCAGGTTCTTCAGTTTTTAAAGTGCTGGAATTTTCTGCTTTTGAGCTGTCTTCAGTAACATTCATGCAAGATGGAAGATTGGCGTTGGCTTTGATGGTGATATATGGCTGTAATGTATTATTATCACTTGAATATACTATTAACAGTGAACTTGCGATTAATACCGTATCCAACAGAACGGAGATTGACAACATTGCGTCAGGTTTATTTTTCTGGAACACACTGTGATTTTTTGACGGGCGAGATTTTGTATGGAGAAAGATGAATCATTTTATACAATTCCCAATTATAATTGCGAACATGTTTTGATTATCGATGCCATTATTAGACGGAACTGAGATATTGCATGCTATTATAATTGGCACTTTATAAAGTAAAATCGTTTAATGGTCAAGGATATACTTAATTAGTTTCCTTAAAAACAAGATACAATTACTATAATAGGGACTTGAAGTGGTTTATAATGCGCATGCGCCAAAAACGAAAACGACTTTTTCGTGACTCGAAGTCACGAAAAAGTGACTTATTTTAAAGAGAATTCCAAATGACTTATTCGTCTGCTAGCACTATATGCAGCATAATTGAGTCATAATAAACGGCGCTTTATCTAGTGACATTAAGAAAGTTCTTTTTTAATTAGAATCTACAAATGGGAAGGAAAATTACTTTCACTTAAAAGTGTAAGCGATTTTCAGAAGTCATCGTATATAAGTCCCTATAGGTATAATACGTAAAGTTTTATAGTAAGTTGACGCAGGGCTTAGCTGTCGTAGATGATAAATTTGTTTATCATTTAATGAATGGTTCAAGCAGAAATCAAGAATAAAACTATTTATTATAACCTCATATTTGCTGATAAGTCTACAGTCCTTGGCTTATATGAATTCTTAAAACTTTTTATTCGCTCTGATAGCATTTCGTGAACATCTCTTCTGAAGATGTACACAAGGAAGATGGCCACTCCTTGCATGCTAATTACTCCTTTTTCAACTAGTTCTGCTACTACCAAATATCGACCAAAGACATGATATTCGAGGAACCAAATAAAAGCTTTGACAACCCAAACAATGCCAGTGATAACGAAGAGCTTCATTACAATTTTTATTCTGAAAAAAAAAATAAAACAATAGTTTAGGACTTAAGTTTTCAAAATATTGGTCGCTTTTACAATCTTAAAACTCATTAGGGACCTAGCTCTTGCACTCTTGGACTTAAGTTACTGTTGGTCCCATAGGCTTTCGTTTTTTAAAAAAAATCAGGTTTTGAATTAAATAATCTGCTTTATTTTAAGTAAAGTTGATCAGTAATATGACATGGGCCCCTTGAAAGAATATTGGGGACCACAATTTGTGGATATAATTTATACATTTACTTGTATTAAAGGATTTATACTATCTAAGCATTATAACATGCTCTATATCACGTACGATATATTGTACTTACAAGGGCATTTTTTGCTTGTTGATTACCATGCTTTCCGTCCGCTTATTGATAGAGTAAATATGACAAACTGAAACAGTTATAAACATAAGATTTAAAGTCATCAACGTTACGAGGATGCCATAATAAAATAGCCACGCAGATAGTTCGTCTTGAAACCAACATCTGGTCCATAACCCTGGATGATAGTCTGCTATGTTTTTTACAAGATGCAATTCCATCACTATGACTTGTGCACAATACAGCAATCCACACGTAACGCAAGCAAAGACGACGTATTGAAGGAACCTGCGATTTTCATTATCATTGGAGTAATGAACAGTATTCAAATGTTTCCAAACATCAAACGATGCGATGCTTAACCATAAGTAGGACATCATTGAAGACACGTAATGAACGGTGAAGCTACTTATATGCATGTCGAATCCGAAATGATATTAAAATCATTACCTTGTTGTATCCAGATTAATACTATGAAATAAACCATCGAGCTTATGATGTAACTGGACACGCATTTCTCATGGCATGTCGAATTGGGAATCATTTTTTGACAAAATAAAGTCAGAAGTAATGCCAATAACGATATGGTGTAAAAAACGATATGTAGAGCTGGTAAAGACCGCGTTTTATATACTGAGCGATCACATATTTTTGCCATTGTAGTGTTGTCGGTATCGGCTTTAAACAGTTGATATTCCCCTAAATTGTAATGATACATCGGTTGTTCGTTTGCAATGAAAAGCTTGAAATCTTTTCGGATTTTGTATTCCGATGCTTGAAGGTTTAGCAAAAGTGGGAATTCGCAATTTAAAAAATTGATGCTTAGTGGATAGCATACGGTTGCTGTTGAATCATCGTGCAATTTGTAAAGAGGCTTAGGGATCAATATTTTCACAGACTTGATGCTTAAAGTGCCGTTTGGAAATTTGTCGAATTCTGAATGGTTTAAGTTTAAATAATGACATCGTGTTTGGCTGTTGCTCACACTAAATGATGTTTCACACGTATTTGCATAGCCATCAAAGTCGATGTAATAGTCACCTAAGGAGGCAAACCGATGTCCATCTATGTACAGTGTGTAGTTGGATACATTGTAGCGGTTGGGTTCAAATCTTTCTGATTTGCAATTGAATAATTGAGGTGATAGAGGATGACACATTTCACCGATTTGATTGTTGTACAGTTTATAGATGCATTCCTGAGCGAGTGTACTGTTCTTGAAATTTGTGGGTAGATCTTCAATAGTAGCACTGGCGCAGTCAAGGACTTCTCTGTCACCCAATGAAAAGTTTTGCATTCTGGTGGTTAAGGATCCTATTTTTGAAGATATATTTTCAGAGTTATTTTTGGTTGCGTTGATCTGTAACGAATGAGCTGCTAGTATACACATTTTGAAAATGGTGACTATTACTGCTCCTTTCTGTATGCTGCGCTTGTATAGAAGTTCCTTAAAGCGAGCCATGTTTGTTTTTGTTGCTTGGAGGTTTATGTCATGTCCACACTATGGATTTCCTCTTGAAATTGTAAACGTTCAAATATACTGAACATTGGCACACAGTATAACAGAATTGCAGTAGGCCTGGAACAAGAATAGGAAATTCCCATAGTACTCTTGGCACTTCTATAGGCAAATGATTCATGAGGTCTTTTATTCCGCTGTACACCATCTTATTTGCGTCAGAACCATGCAGTATTAGCTCTCATGGTGTCAGTTTTGTTAATTAGACTGTTAATTGGATAACTCAATTTATTGTAGGCCTATGTATTAACTGTATTTACCTTTTCTAATAATTGGCAATTTTTGGGTTTTATGCCCACTAAAATTTTAATTGTTAAAATTATTTATTAGAAACGTCAAAGATAAAGGATGCTTCGTGTTATTATTGTTCTTAACATTTTCCTAATTTTGCTATTGTTTATAATGTATATGGCAACACTTGTTCAACGATAGTATAATATAACTATTAATTATGGTAATACTATATTTACTCTATAGCGTAATTAGTTTATAGTGCAATTCTGCAAACACATTTTTTTAATCTATTGGTCAAAAGACCAACGGATGTAAAAAGGCCAATGTTTGTTTGGTGTTATATCAAACAGTACTACGATTTACGGATTAGTTCAAAATAAAGTTGCAGCAAAATGGGTTTTTCCAACAACAAAAAATCCACAAATTGTGGGTTCATTATTTTTGCATCAGCATTATTTTGCCTCTTCTACCAGCCTACTTTTTCCTTTGAAATTGATAATTCTCTAAACTTTTGCAGTCACGTTTTAGATGTTCAGTGGAAGTTCTCGAAATAATTGCATACGCTTTTTTTCTTGAATTGATTGAAGTTAAACGTATTTTACCTTCTTTGGTTTAAATTATTTATTGAAAAGGAATTGTAACATTTCTTGTCACGTAATCCTAAAACACCTTTGCCGTGATTTACTTTAAATAATTGAATAATTCAAAATACGGTTATTTTCTTCTTCAGAAAAGGTTTTCGTAGGAACATTAGGAACATTTTGTTGGTTGTCTATTGATCGAAAGTAACACATCTTATCCACGTCTGAATTTTCAAATTTTCCCTGAATCAAAATTCTTTAAAAAATGTTTTCCATCAACTCACTGATTCTGTTTAGCTTGCTTCTAATAAGTACTATTGCTGAACCTCCTGATGTAATTGAAAATTGTTCTATAGACATCTCGACTGCATATGTACACTGCAAATATTGCTATGCCTTGTAAACATGTTACACCTTCTGAAACAAGCCAGTAATGAAAGCATATGCTTTTTCTTACGGAATACATTACTGCTCGTATCACCCAGCAAATACCCATTATTATAAATAGTTTTACACAAATTTTCAACCTGAAACGAGAAAACGAATTTGTGAAATGTCGAAATGTTGTTTTAGAAAATCAATGTTTTTTTAAAAAATGTGTTGATATCATGGTACATTATTGTGTGACTATTTAGTTAATAAACTGGATACTTTTAATTCCCATTGATTTAATTTTAGTACCCGAGGAATCTCGTCAAGGTCTCGAGAAAGTCCTTTTTTTTAATAAAATTTACTGATACTATGTTCAGAATTTTGACATTTCTAACGAGTTGTTAAATACAATACCAATGTAAAATGATATAAACTGCATCATTTAATTCGTATTTCTCATTGATAAAGTTTACTTACATTTGAATCTTCCGTTGTCTCGCAAGTCTGGTGTATCTGCTAGTGCCATAAATATTATATATTGTCCCGATTAAAAACACCAGATTCAAGGACATTAACAGAATGAGAATGCCGTAGTAGAAAATCCAAGTTGACATGCCATCCTGAAACCAGCAAAAGTTCCAGATTCCAGGTCTCATTGCTATTGCCTGCTGAATGGCTTGAGATTGATCGATAGTTATTACTGCACAGCACAAAAGGACACACCAGCCCCACACGAAAGTCACGTAGCAAATATAACGACTGTTTTCATAGATCATTCTTTGTTGAATGTTGTTTGGACACATCCTACCGAAGTATCTCCATACGTCAAAAGCGGAAATGCCCATCCAAAAGTACGTACTCATTGCTGACAGATAGTGCACTATGAACAGTGTATAGCAGGCTGCGTGGCTGATTTCATATTGGAGATATTGGATGGTAATCAAAACTAGAAAATAGATGAGTTGACTGCAAATATGACTGCAAAGACATTTATCGTGGCATCTGGATTTGCTTGCTAAGTATTGGCATAGTAAGGTCAGTATTAAAGCAAAGACTGAAATGCTGTAAAACACGATGTGAACCGTTAACACTAAGGGGTCTCTTGGTCTCGCGTTTTCACTGATGCACAACACCACTTCTTTAGACGAATTATTAACTTCGTATTCACCTAACCCGTAAACAATCTGTTGATAATGGGCAAGTAGTTTCAAACTGTGATCAATATAAGTGTCAGATTGCTTGATATGCAGTAGTCGTGATGGTTCGCAGTTTAAAAATCGGATGCTTAGTGGGTAGCATAATATGACTTTTGAGCTATTGTCCACTGTAATCTGTGGCCTGTTGATGATGCCAGCAGTACCTTTAAGATATAAACTACCATTCTGTAGCATCGCGTATTGGGATGATTGCAATTCGACGTAATTACAACGACTTTTTCCCTGAACTTTTACGTCAATTGATGTGTCACACGAAATGCTGTATTGCCCGGATAAAATCTTTATCAAAGGACAGAGAAATAATTGAGGAGACAGAGGAATGCAGAAATTGACAGTTTCATTGTCTGGTCCATCTGTAACTAGAAATAAGCCGGATTTCAAATGCCGGAGTAATTCCTTCTTGATGGTCACGTTCATGCAGTTTGGAAGGTTGCTTAAGAGTTTTAGAGTATTGTTTAAATGATTTCCAGAAGTTCGTTGTTCTGTTTGGATGGTGGTATTTTTGATTGACGTTAAATGCAAGCTTTCTCCAGACTTACCACCACTCGTGTTGTCAGTGTTGTTGACGCGCTTTGTCCAGTAATTGACATTGCTTGCCAAAGATATTTTTAACATCAACAGAAGCATAAAAACACATAATTTCGTTGCGAATCTTGCGGCGATAACACGATCCATTTGTCTAATTTCATAAATTGGGAAGTTTTAAGAATATCGATGAGAATGCATGCATGCCGAACATGTTGTGATTTTAGTGGTGAATGTTATCAATGTATTAGTACTTCCCTATCTATATAAATTAATTAATAAAATAAAATAAATAAAATAAAATAAATGTCTTAATGAATTGTTTACAACATCCTGTGTTTCTTGCCAAGTTTGCATGCCTCTCCAATTTTATCAATTAGTAGGCTATTTCAGAAACAAGTTGGAAGGAGAAATTGCGCCACCTCTTATTCCATTAATTTTCTTTTGTTGTTATAATATCAAGGAACTCTATTAAATAAATTAAAGGAAATATTTAGCTAATGATAACTAATAGCTTAAAGAGAATACATGATATTAGCTAGATTTCAATAATATTAATGTGGAACAATGTTTTATTGCAACGTAAGTACGGAACTTAAATTTTTTTGATACTTCAAAATATGAAAATGTTAACATATATATATATACGAATAACTGTTTTTAATAAAATACGACTATAGCTAAATAATTATGTTAATATGCATTATGTCAAACATTTCGTTTACATTATTCTAAATAGTGATTCCTTACTTATTATTTATAAATTGCTCTTGAATTGCTTCCAATTCTCATTAACTTTCTGTACGCTACACGAATATTTGAAAATGCATTTTTTCGGCATAAGATCTCTATTAGAGTGGCTACTCCTTGCAATGAGATGATTAGGACCGAGATATTGGAATACGTGAAATAAATATAGTTTTGTAGAAGCCATGATATCCCTTCTATAAGCCAATGAATTCCCATGATAAAGAATAACCTTCCGCATATTTTAAGCCTGCAAAAATAAAAGGTTACAGTCAGCTTTGCACGACATTGAGGGTTCAAGCGAGAATTAGGCTCCTTTAAATGAGCAAGTTCTCGCATTTCCACCATGTAATTTACTTAGGTTTATTTGAGCACGGATTAATTTGTTGGTGTTCATCCAAAATACTCACAATTCTATTCTCCTGCGTTTGTTAACAAGTTCTGTCCCGCTGCTTCCTTCTTGTAGAATAGAGAGGGTAAGAAAGTAAAAAACTGAATTAATGCAGCATGCAATCATGTTAAATATTATATGGGGAGCGTATCCCAAATAAAACTGTCGTACGTCGCACGATTGAATTAAGTTCTCGTTGTGAAAATTTTCAATGACGTTTACTAGCACGCATACAACAACTGATGTTGTCCAGACAAAGATATTGTAATACAAAAACGCGCATCTTCTGTTATTCTTGAAACTACACGCACAACTGTTGTGTGATATAGAGGAGTTGCATAACGAATACCACAAATCAAATGCAGCTGCGGTTAAAAATGTCATACCAGAGGTTGCAAAAATGTAAAAGAATGAATAGGAGAATTTACATTCGATGTATGTAGCTTCTCGGTTTGTCCAAAACCTAATGAACATTGATACGAAATGCACTAGCAAACTCGAATAATGACCGATTAAGCACTTTGAATAGGCGTTTAGTTTTGGAATTGCAATTTGGTAAATGATTGCCAATATTAGCGAAAATGCAGACAGGAAGGAAAAACTGGCATTTAATGCATTTATCAATTCCATCTCTTTGGCAATTTCATTTGGTATGCATATCAAAATGTCACCTTTGCTGTGCTTGTAATAATTTCCTGGTGTATATACCCTCTCGTGTGGCCTGTAGAATATTGACATATCAGCCAAAGTTTGGTATCTACTGCCAGTGATGATAAACAGTTTTTCGTCTTTGCAATTGATGAAATCTATAGTCGTTGGATAACAAATATCAGCGACATTGCCATCTTCAACTCGATACTGTGGTCGATTTATGAAAGTCTGGGTTGCATTTATAAAAATGCTGTCTTCCACAACAGCATAGTTGTCTGGGTTTACATTGAAATGGCAGCAACGAGGCACTTTCTTGTTGGCTTTGATTTCTTGCACACACGTGTATGCATATCCTCCATCGTCAGTGTAGTAATCTCCCAGTTCTGAGGCGAAGGTGTCGTTAATTGTTAATGTTTGATTTTCGTGAACAATATACTTGTTTTTGGCTGTTTTCGTGAGATTGCAATTGAGAATTTGGGGTGACAATGGGAAACAAACTGTTACGAAATTGCCATCAGGAGAAATGTGGTAATTTTGAATGCTTTCAATGCTGTATCCTAACTTGATTACCAATTCACCATCGATTGTTGAGTTTTGGAAGTATGTCTTGTTGACTGTGATGTTGATGCAAAAAGGTAGCTGAGACGTTGAGGTGTTTTCAGAAAAGCAGTTCACCAGCATTTCATTTTCCAAGAACGTTTCCGTTGGACACATTTTGATTGCCACTGCACTGCGATGAATTTCTAGTAATATTATTATGTACAAAGTAAGTTTAGATAACAATTGGCTGGAATTCAGTAGACTCATCCGCTTATGTTTTGCCATTTCGGGGTGAGACGTGTAACTGAACTATAGTTCGTTGTAAACAGTAATATCTTGTGCCAAACTTAGGAGTTAAATGCGTTAATGAATGGATTTTTATCTATTTAATTAGCCGTTTAAATTCAGCTTATAAGTTATGAAGAGAAAAATTGTTTTCTTAAACGACATTGAAAGACATTACTCTTTAAAAACGTGATAATCACAATAGTGCTTTGCTGCCAAAATACTTCCAAAAAAAGTATTGATAGCATTTATAATATTAAAAAACTTCTTGTATCGCTATAATATGCTTCATATCATGATACATTTGCCATTCCCAGATTTAGTAGGCTAAGGATAAATTTGATAGTAACGAACAAATTTATTTACACACTTATCTGTGACACATTGTGATGGTATATGCATGTATATAGAATATAGTAGTCTAGCAGTAAATATTTTTGGCAAGATTTTCTATATGGTTTACAGTGAACCTAATCAGGATTCCATGCATGCATTAATACATCTGCACTATGTTATAACAAATACAACCTAGTAATTCAAAACAAGTTCATTTTGATGGCCTGCATTTGACCATTTTGGCCACGTTGAATGTTTTTACATTTGTCTTATTAAAGAAGACTTAGCTGTGTTTAATTATTCTTGATCTTTTGCTTTGATAAGCTTTACCTTTAAGTTTCTAAACGCTTTGCTAATGTCTGAACGAGCATATCTTCTGAACAAAATCTCTATTAGACAAAGTATGCCATGCCATTCAAAGATGTTGATAGCTATTTCGGAATAAACGAAGAGATTGTTTGCAGTCATAAACATTATAAATGCAGCCATCCAGTGGATCCCCATAATAAAAGACAATCTCCAGCTGATTTTTAGTCTAAAAAAACAACAACCTATAATTAGTAGGTTACACGTCAATACGCACTTCTGTATATCGCAATTTTTTCGATTATAATACTTGGTTACAAATGAGCTTAATCGTGATTCAAATGTATACTTACAAGTCTTTTTTTCTGTGATTGTTTACAAGATCCGTCCCTTGACTTCCCTCTCGTATCAAATAAAAGGTTAGAATGCCAAGCACTGCGTTGATGACACATGTAACCGTACCAAATGTAACTAGAGGAATGAGTTCCCAAAAGAAATCTTGCAATCCACTATCAATAACCCTGTCCTCGTTGTAGAATCGTAGATAGATGTTACCCAGTATACAAGTTAAGATTGCAACTGTCCAAACGTAAATGTTATAATACATAAAAGCATTTCTGTCATTCAGTTGGAGAAAACACGCACATCCGTTATTCGTCATATTTGAATTGCTAAATGAATGCCATAAGTGGAATGAAGCGGCGGTGGTCCAGGCCACCGAAGATGTTACTATAATGTAATATAGTGTCACGTAAAGATGGTAAATAAGATCTGCAGAAGTGTCATTCAATGTAATGCCACCGGGATTTAAGTTAGTAATGAGGCTAATTACGTATATAACTAACATGCCCGAATAATGAGCAATTAGACATTTAGAATATGCATTTAGCTTAACCATTGTAATTTGGTAAATTATTGCGAGCAATAAACAAAGTGAAGATATAAAGTTACGAATGACCGCTAAACAACGCATTACGTTTTTATGAGCATAATCCTCCTTTGACAAGCAAATCAATACGAAGCCATCTTTGTATCTATAAAACTCTCCTGTCTCAAGTATTCTGTTTTTGAAAAGGTGTAATAGTGTCATATTGGGCCGAACTTCATAACCTTTGTCGTTGATATGAAGACGTCTTGCAGAATTGCAATTGATCAAATCAATACTCAATGGATGACAAATATAAGCGCCTCCATCCTCTCCAATATGATAATATAGTCGATGAATTAAAGTTTGAGTAGCATTTACGAAGATTCGATTATAAAATTTGACATAATTTCCTTGGTTTATCTTGAGATAATTGCAGCGTGAGACCATTTTGTTGGCCCTGATTTCTTGTGAACAGGAATAAGCATATCCGGCATCGTCGACATAATAGTCCCCCAATTCTGCACTATATGTGCCATTAATTATCAAGGTTTGATTTTCGTGGATGGTATACTCGTTTTGAGTGGTTTTTATGATATTACAATTCAACAACTGCGGTGACAATGAAAAGCAGAAGACGATGAAGTTTCCATCAGGAGTAATGTGGTAATGAGGAATGCTTCCGATGTTGTATCCAATAGTAATCAACAGCTCCCCGGTGCTATTTGTAAAGTACTTCTTGTTAACAGTAACATTAATGCAATCTGGAAGATGATTCGATATTGAAGAGTCAAATGATGTGCAGTTTAAAGACGATGCATTTTCAGATGTGGTTTCTGGTTGGCAAAGTTTATCCGAGTGAACTGCTGTAACCATATAGCATTCGAAAGCAATTATTGAACATATTACGATTTGAAAAATGTTTTTTGTGGAAATGTTTAGTAATCTTCTTAAGAGAGGAAACATTAGATGTTCCATGATCAACGGATAAGTGCGTTTTATCCAATTTCTTCTAAATACATTATATACATGGTCACGGGGAAAACATTTTCTTCCAATAACTTAATTACAGATTGCATATCGGTTATAAATCAATTAATAATGCGATGATTAATATTATTGAACCAATGCCAATCGTATTCGAAACTGTTATTATGCTAAGCATTTTGGTCTTCAACTGGTTCCTATTTATAAATACCTTTATGGGTCCAAAAATGATCACCCTACATTTGATTTGTCCTTGTTCCTCTCGAGCTGCCAAGTCACACACACTATAGGCAGCTCAAAAGTTCAGATCCTGTTGTAGAAGAAGTTTCCACATCATAAAATGTGTTGTATAAAGCAGATATCTTCAAGACATTTCTAGTTGGAAGATCAGAGCACTTAATTTAGAATAAAAGTAAAGAATTCCATGGGTTTGCATACAAAAAACTGATGCGCAGTTATTGCTACAACACCAACAACAACAACGAATACAATATTTGGATTTAAAACAAATTCATCTCGATTTAATAAAAATAAGAATGGTTAATTTTATTAGCATTTTTTGTTTCGTTATGGCTTTATAACTTTGTGGCAATTAATTAACTGTAAAACTATATACAACGTTAGATTCTTTAATTACATATTTTTACTTTCGTATTATCTTGGAAGAGCATGAATGCAGGTTTTATTATACAATATCATTAGCTTTGAACAGCTTTGTCTTTAACTTTTCAAAAGCTTTACGAAAATCTGAACGAGCTCCTCTTCTGAACAAAATCTCTATGAGACAAGCAACGCCTTGTAAAGCAACGATTAGACCAACAATATAAGAATAAACGAAATACACATATTGTATAGTCATAAATGATATTACTTCGGCCATCCAGTGGATCCCCATTATGAAAAATAATCTCGAACTGATTATAAGTCTAAAATAAAAAGAGACCTATTAATTAGTACACAGTACATGGTCAAAATAATACAATGCACATTTTTATTTGCATGATTTAATACGTTTGTAACAGATCGTAGACCACTTTGAATGTTGCTTATAAAATCCTACTTTTTTTTATTATAGATTATTTCTTAAGGTTTTATAGACTATGATCATAACTGCATGCATTGTTAATAAATTATACAGTACATGCATCGCATTACATATAGCTATGAATTATGAATTTTTCAATGTATACTTACAAGTCGTTTTTGCTGTGCTTGTTTACTAGCTCTGTTCCCTGGCTTCCTTCTCTTATTAATTTGAAAGTTAGAAAGTAAAACACTGCGTTGATAATGCAGGCTAACATATTATATGCAATGTGGGGTACGCATTCCCAATAGAAGTCTCTGTTTACAGTATTCATGACATTGTCCTCATTGGGGAGTTGTACTGTGATGATCCCCAGTGCACAGATTAATATTGCAACTGTCCAAACGTAAATGTTGTAATATATAAAAGCATTTCTAGTATTCAGTCTGAAGGAACACGCACATTCGTTATTCGTAATATTTGAATTTCTAAATGAATGCCATACGTCAAATGCGGCGACGGTGGTCCAGGCCTGTGTAGATGTCGAGATAATGTAAAACAATGACAAGCCAATAATGTAAGCACGATTTGAAAATTCATTCAAGTTAAGACCGAAATTTAAATAACTGATTAGGATTGATACGTAAAAAACTAACATGCCCGAATAATGACCAATCAGACATTTGGAATATGCGTTTAATTTAGTCATTGTACTCTGGTAAATTATCGCGAGTAGTAAGCAGATTGATGATATAAAGTAAAGAATGGCCGCTATAAGACACGCTAATTCTAACACATCAGAAATCTCTTTCGACATGCATATCAATACGTTACCATTTTTGTATCTATGGAACTCCCCTGTTGCAAATAATCTGTTATGGGGAGTGTACCATATTGTCATATTGGATTGAATGTCGTAAGTTTTGTCACTGATTAGAAAAAATCTTGTTGTTTTGCAATTAATGAAATCTAGACTAGTTGGGTGGCAAATGTAAGCACCTCCGTCCTCTCCAATATGGAATTGTGGTCGATTAATGAAAGTTTGAGTAGCATTTACGAAGATTCTGTTTTGAAATTTTACGTAATTGCCTTGGCTTATCTTAAGATAATTGCAGCGTGATACCATCTTGCTGGCCCTGATTTCTTGCAAACAGGAATAAGCATAGCCAGCATTATCGACATAATAATCCCCTAATTCTGCATTAGATGTGCCATTAATAATTAACGTTTGATTTTCATGGATTGTATACTCGTTTCGTGCGGTTTTTGTGAGATTGCAATTTGACATCTGGGGTGATAATGGGAAGCAAAATACGACGAAGTTACCATCAGGCGTAATGTGGTAATGAGAAATGCTTCCTATGTTGTATCCAATGGTAATCAACATTTCCTCGGTGGTATTTTTGAAGTACTTTTTGTTCACTGTAACATTGATGCAGTCTGGAAGCTGCAGGTTCAATGCTGATGTGGCAATTGATGAGCAGTTTGTAGACGACTTTATTTGTGTTTGGCACTGTTTATCTGGGCGAATTGCTGTAACCCAGTAATGGCATTCAAAAATTAATATGGAACAAATGACGAATTTATAAATGTTTATTGTGAATTCATTTAAGATTTTTCTCATGCGAGGAAATTTCGGCTGTGACATGATGATGCTAGTTGTCCAATCTCTTACAATTAGGCTTACTTATATCCTTTTTCTGTAATAAAGGAAATTATAATAACAAGATTAATGTTGTTTAACCGATGCCAATTTAAGATTATGTGATAACTCTCGAACATTAACGGAATAAATTGCAAGCCAAGTTTTATTATTTCATTAAATGGTTCTAAATTATTTTGCTGATGATC
This sequence comes from Xestoiulus laeticollis, assembly GCA_034698905.1. NCBI lineage: Eukaryota > Metazoa > Arthropoda > Diplopoda > Julida > Julidae > Xestoiulus > Xestoiulus laeticollis. Next base: position 10,865 of record JAQGCC010000042.1, on the reverse strand, counting down.
ACATGAAAAAATTAACGCCCCTTCTTTCCAACTAATGTAAAAGTTTTTATATCAATCCAGTTTAACTCGTGATTTCCAATTTGAATTCTTATCAATAGTGAAATTGAGATGGGATATATAGCTCTCCATTCGCATACTTTAATAGAATAATTTAGCCAAATTGCGCGTACATTTTTTTTTTTTTTGCAATGTGCGATCGATGGGTGTCATTTGTCTTGAATAATTGCTAATTGTTAATTTTTGTTAATAATAATTAATCATGCTGGAATTAAACTTACCATATTGTTGGCGACGAAGATTAGTTTATTATCATGTGATATCCAACGACTGTTATTATACAAAATATACTGTAGATGTTAATAAGAAGTCCTTCTTGCTCTATTATACGTGTTAAAATCAGGGCACGAATCCCACATTGGTGGATTTCGGTTTGATTATTCATAGTTTAGTGAATAACCAACGAAATCTGTTTCGGGAGCTGGTTTAGATCCGTAAACTCATTCGTATTTTACTTCCCGCTCATTCATCCTGGAATTCCCCAGAATTTTTTAATGATTCATTTCACGTATACTTGTTGTTTTCCTGCGTTTCCTCCGATGAATCACTTCACATAATTACATAAGCCAAAGGCGATAATGGTCTCCTTTGGAGAAAATAAACATTGCTGCCATCTTGGAAATAGTATTTGTCTGGAACTCTGGATTTAGATACGAAAAGTGCATAATGCCACATCATTTGCCCAGAAAGGGATATTTTGAAATTGTGATGTCATTTGGCTTATCTCCTTCAGAACACATTGTGCCACACCATTTTGATGTGATTCAAAAGCACATTTTCTTGCTACTTGCATGAAATTAGCTAGTAACCATTGTTTCATCTAAAAAAAATCAACAATCAATGTGCATACATGAGTGATAAATTCACACCATCAGAGTTAAAATTGATGAAGTAGTATTTTATTACAATGGATAATCAATCGTAAAGATCTGCCGCAACTTTATTCCTTTGAACTTTTAAAAGTTTTTGACATTTAAGTCTTATTTTGTAATTAAACTGAGTGCAGATTACCTTATAAGCATGCCGTCTACAAACAATTACGAGGAAGATTGTTACACCTTGCATTTTAATTACCGGGAATGAAATGTACCAGTAAGGAAAAGCAATGAATTTTTGAATGTTCCACATTATACCGTCTATAATCCAACAAAGTCCCATGATGACGGAAAGCTTGACGCACAGTATAACCATAAATCTAAAATCGATAAAAAATATATATAAATCTTATACAGTTTAAATAGATAGTATCTGCATGCAGAATAAACATATATGGGCACGTGCAGTCAATTGCAATAACTTACTTATAATGCTTTTTTTGTCTCTTTAATATTTTTTCTGCCTGACAACTTTCTCTGTGAATGGCCAGAAGAGTTAAAGTGTAGAATATGGCGTTAATAGTTGATGAAACAAGGACGAATCCATAATGGAATATAAAAGCAATTGTGTGATCGTGAAGTGCGCAACTTGCATTTATCAATGGATACTTCATTACTTTATGCAATGTAACTTCCATGCCTTGCAGTATAAACAAAGGAATGCATAGGAGGACCGGCAAACCCATGGCAAATACGATGTAATATTTGAAAACTTGTTTGTTGATATCGGTTTTAGGCGTTTGAAGATGACTAAATGAATGCCACAAATTAAAAGCGGATATGTTTAGCCATGTAAATGCTGCCACTCCAGTATAGTAACGAATGTAAAATGACACGTGACACAGGACTGGATTGTCGGCATGGTTATCGGCAAGTTCAGTAATTATGCGAGTTGAGAAATGCACTGCCATGCAAGCATTATGTGCTATCAAACATTTTGAATACGTGTTCAGGTTTGGCTCCAGAAGCTGGTAACTGATGGTCAGAATTAAGCAAATGACAGACATGCATGTAAATGCTGTGAAAATGTTCAAAATGTCTCTCATACTATTCTTGATGGGTTCATGCAAGCATATAACGTACGCTCCATCAGATTCGTGGTTGTAGTAATTTCCGATTCCGATAAAGTTCCCTTGAATCTTGAAGAAAATGTCGTGATTTTTTTTCATTTCGTAAACGTTACGAGTAATTGCGTATCTTAGTTCATCAGGGCAGTTTAGAATGTCCATGCTTAATGGATAGCATGCATTGACAATACCTTTACTTTCAATTTTGTACTCGGATTCGTGTAAAAGCAATTTTGTTGCATTCATACTTAATGTACCATTGGGCATCAAGGTGTAATCCCCTGGTGACAACATCACAGTGTTGCACCGAGGGATGTTTATACCTTTTTTAACGTTTACTGAACAAATGTAAGCATTACCTCTTAATGGATCTATGTAATAATCACCCAAATACGAGATTGTTTTGTTGTGATGAACTATTAAGGCATTGTCAGAATTATTAATTTTATAACAGTGAGGTTCTAATCGTAATAAGTGACAATGACGAATTTGAGGGGAAAGAGGATAACAGATGCTATTTGTTTGATTTTGAGACCATTGCTGGTATTCTATTATGTGATTTCTCTTAAAACCGCCTCCATTATCCAAATTTTTTAGAAAGTTTTGCGAAATTGTCACATTGACGCACGTTGGTAATATGATGTTGTCGGTGCTCCATGGGTCACTTCCTTCACGATATCCTCTGTCTTTATTATACAGGCTTCCTAATTCGCTTTCGTTGCATGATAATCGAGTCTTGTTGTCTTCAGGTAAAGAAGTGTTTTCACTTGAAGACGAGTGGCATAAGGATAGTATGGTAATCGATGGTAACAAAAGCAACGCCAACATCCTTTCAGAGATCTTGACCATTGAAAACAAGAACTTGTAGGTGCACCTGGTCTGAAAAATACGTGTCTAAGAAAAATTCAGTTTGTGAAGTACTCTATAGTAATAATTAGTTTATGCTAGTATTGCGAAAATGTCAACACCAATTACATACTGGTAATGAATTCATGAATGGTACCCAGAAAAAATGAGAAAATAAAGGGTTTGACAAAGATGCCTTTGGCGTCTATTCAATTTGAGATCATGCCAAATCAACAACTCAATTAATAATAGTATTATTATTCTCCAGCCGGATCTTAGGGTGTTTTGAATAGTATTTATTTTCCGTTGAAAATGTTTACTTGAAGACGAAAAAGTTGTATAGATGTAAATTATATTTATAAACATCATTCCATAGATGATAATAATAGGAACAAATTGACTTTTTCAATTTTTTGTTTGTTTACTAGTTAGTTGCTTTTGTGCTTTTGTCTAATATCAGGCAATCAAAAAAGCTTATTAACCATATTTTTATTAGAACCAAGTTTTTTTACACATTATTTGTACTTATAGCACCAAGTGCACGTTTTCTTAAAAATACACATCTCTTAATTACCAAGTGAAGTATTTTCATAAGAATTTCTTTACTAGCCTGACAGAAAAACTACGTTTTTTATAAATAATGTTGAAAATAATTGGTCATGGGGGTCACAACCATTTCAAAGATTTCTGAGGGACACTAAACTAGACTGCATTAACAGTTGTATCTGAGGAGCTTCCTTGTGAAGTTTCTTTGTAAACCGAAGACCTAACGAAGGATAAACTCCATTTTCTTGAAAGTTTTTCGAAATTTAACCGAAATCGGTTAGCCATCAATCGAAATGCATCTCGTTTGCAAGTTTCAGCAAAAAATATGGCAATTCCTTGTACACTTATAAACGCATCAGCGATGAACCAAAACTGAAAGTTGAATTGCTCTTGGATACACCACGTGATTCCTTCCATTACTAAGACTAATCCCATTATGATGAACAGCTTGAATCGTACTAAATACCTGCATATCGTAATAGAAAACAAATATATTAACTTTTCAGGGTTTTTTTTTTTTAATTAGGATTCGGGGTATTTTAGAACTAGGCTACCTTGATGTTCAGGCCAATAATAAATTTCTCAGAAACGAGCAAAACCATTGGTTACTCAGCATTGAATTAATTTATTTTTGCAATCTTTATTATTAAAAAAAAAAAACGAACTTACATTTGTGTCTTTCGTCGTTTGTTCAAAATTTCGGTTCCTTTACTTCCCTTGTAAATAGAGTACACAGTAAGGATAAAGAAAACTGCATTGACCAAAGATAGGATGAGGATAAAACCGTAATGGAGACCAAACGAGATCCACTTGTCATGGTACCAGCAGTTGTCATTGATTCCTACCATTGGCGACAGGAAAAGCACATTTATCGAGTTATAATAGTTATCCAAAATAAGAGTGGCAATGCACAGCACTACGGGTGCTCCCCAACCAAGGATACAGTAATACAAGTATAGGTCACGTTTTTTCTTGACCGGGTACTTATTAGGTGATTTTCTCAAACGGGTGAACGACTTCCAAATGTCATAAGAAGCAATGTTCACCCAGATCACAGCCGCGTTGGAAGTCAGGTAATTTGTCACAAAATAAGTGTAGCAGCTCATGACTGGAACAAGAGTAGCGATGAAAAACCCAATGCCACTGATATAGTAGCTAAGAAGGCATTTAGCGTGGACTGTCAGCTTAGGGGCCAAGAGATGATGGACTATAGTAAAACAGATCAAAACACAAGACAAGATCTTGAAGGTGTTATAAAGGCATCGTAAAATGATTGCTTCTTTTGGATTTTTTGGAGCACATACGATAAAATCTGCGTCATTGTTGTTCTTAGAGTAGTATTCGTCCACATTGTACATTTTCATGTAACTCCTAAAGTGGATTTTCATTTCTGGTCTCCTGTCGTACAGGTAGTTGTGCAGCAGCATTGGGGATTCAGTAAGGCAGTTCAGAAATGATATACTCAGAGGATAGCATAAAGTTAAAATTTTGTCGTCTTCATCTATCTGATACTGAGGATGTTGTATGGTAGTGTTCGTAGCTTTGATGTAAACACTGCCATCTGCTTGGAAGATGTACTGCTCGGATGCCAGATGGATTGTGTTACATCTGGGTCGATGTTTATCTGGCTGAATGGACTGTGTACACACATATGCATTCTTGTCAGAATCTATGTAGTAGTCTCCGATTTCTGCTGAAAAATTGCTGACTGGGATGCTCAGTTTGTGGTGATTCAACTCGTAGCATCCTGGTCCAAACCGTCGCAGATTACAGTTCTGAAGTTGTGGCGATAATGGATAACAAAAATGAATGGTATCGTTTTTGGTGTCTGTAAATTTATATTTTGCAGTCTTGCCAATGTCGTAGGATCCGATATTTATGCGAATTTCTTCGTTGCCAATGTCGTACTGGAAGTGACCAACGGTCAGTTTCACGTCCATACAATAGGAGGGGATTTGAAATGTTGTGCTCACATTGCAGAAGTCGTTGGTCAGGTTTTCAGGTATTTCATTACTTTCCAGTATTAAGTTGTTGGATGTAAGATTGTTTGCAATCGCAGATTTCGCGCACATCAAACACAAAATAAACATGGTTGAACTGGTTGTTTTGATACATGTACTGTCTCCATTTGCCATGTCTGCAAGAAATAGCACTAGCTGAAAATGCACATTTCGACAAGACTAGATGCAATTAAAATTCTCAGGTTCTACCTGAAGGTTGCCACTTGTTCCCTCTAGACTTTTTCACCTTCTTGTAACCCAGCCTTCAAACTGGACATCGATTTCGGTGTACATGAAATTGAGTGCAAAACCCTCGAAGCAATTTCAGGTGAACTTTTTTGAAATTCAGCCAACGATTCATTAAAATTTCCCTGTCCACTTTTTTATTTCTTAATAACGTCATTCTTGATATGCCCTGTCATTCATTTGAATAGACGGCCATTAGGTATTGTACACTATTGTTTTAATTACTGAAACCGATTCTTCATTGGGTGCGTCACATAGACCAACTTAAGTGGTTTCCTCGTTTTAGTATTTATCTCTAATTAAAAACTAGTTCTTATCAAACTCGTTCTCATTAATATTTTTATAACCAGCACCTGCCAATAGTTCATACAAGTGACAATTGTCTTTACTTATTGAACCTTAAAAATACTGGAATGTCCCTTACGTTGATATCTTGTCATGATAATATTGTTTTCCTCCTATTGTCCTTGGCAAGTAGCTCGAGTCTTATGTGGACAATGTTTTGAAACTATTTTTTTTTTCTTCAAACAAATGAAATGCCGTTACATGTTTTTATTTTTTATATAATGAGCTATATTAAAGCTATACATTGGGTATGTGTTTATATCAATTAAGCAAATAATTCGTGTTAAAGATTATTTATAAATTTGAATGCTTTTAATTTGTGGACTAAAATGACAGGATTTCAGCTTCTGCCAAATCATCTAGCAAATGGTCTTCAACCAATTGAATAGTTTTTCAAAATTTTCTCGAAATTGGTTTCTCATTGCTCGAAATGTGCCTTTTTTGCACATATCGGCTGCAAACACGAATAAACCTTGAGTGCCTATAATGGGATCAGTAATGTACCAAAACGGAAAATTGTATTGTTCTTGAATAGTCCATACAATCCCTTCGAGTATCATTGTTAACCCCATAAGGGTAAACAACTTGACACGCACATTGTACCTGTTCAAAAATAAATAAAAAGAAATACAAGTTAGCAGTTGGTATTAAGCGTACCGATGTTATTTTTCTCTTCAATAAAAATAGTCATTACTTACATTTCTCTCTTCCTGTTCTTGTTGACGATTTCTGTCCCCTTGCTGCTCTTACGTATCGTATAAATGGTATGGGCAAAGAAAATTGTATTTACGAAGGAGATGGCAATGTGAAATCCAAAATGAAAGATAAAGGACATCCATTTTTGACGGTACCAACACGTATAGTTGACACGAATGAATGGAGATAGGAAAGGTTTGTCGTCCGAAGAGGTATAGTGGTTCACAATTAGGGTAATTATGCACAAAAGAATTGGTGTTCCCCAACCTATGATGCTATAATAAACGTAAGGATTAATTGTCTTTTTGATCGTCGTTTGATTGGGAGATTTCTGCAGTTTATTAAACTTTCGCCATACTTCAAAACACGTAATGCTTAACCAAACAAAAGCCATATTGGCAGTCAAGTAGTTCAATACGTAGAACGTGTAACACTCCATCACTGGGAAAAATGAAATTATTAGGAATATTCCCCCTGAGATGAAGTAGTTGAAAAGACACTTGTAGAAAAGTGTCAGTTTTCTGCTCGTTAAATAATAGATTACGTTTATAATTGATGAAAATAAAGAAATACACTTTATACTGACATAGGTTTTTCGCAAAATAATATCAGTTTTTGTTAGTTTTGGTTCGCAGATGTAAAGGTCACCATCGTCGTTCTTTGTGTAATATTCGTTGACACTGTACATTTGTTTAAAACTTCTAAAGAATACTTTCATCCCAGGTATCCTATCATACATATATTGGACAAGTGTCATCTTAGACTTTATTTGGCAGTTTAAAAATTCGATGCTTAATGGATAGCACAGAGTCATCTTCATATCTTCAACGACTTGATATTGTGGTTTTTGAACAGTTGTGTTTGTAGCGTTGATATAGATGCTTCCGTCTTCATTGAGTACGTAATGCCAATAATCCAACTCGATGTGATTGCATCTGGGTCTGATATTAGGAGGTAGAATGACTTCTGTACACATAAATGCATTTTTTTCGGAATCCAGATAGTAGTCTCCCATTTCTACAGAAACGTTGTTTTCTGTAATCGTTAGTTTATGGTTGGTTATATCGTAGCAGTTTGGTCCAAACTTACTCAACTCGCAGTTCAGAAGCTGAGGCGTTAAAGGGAAACACATTTGAATTGTTTCATTGTCAGATCCTGAGATTGAAATGTTAGAAATCGATTCCAGAATGTTATCCCCGTATATTACTCGGAGTTGATCACGTAAGGAATCATACCGAAATTGATCATTATTGAAAGTTACTTCTATGCAGAATGAAGGAATTTGGAAGTTTGTACTTATGTTGCAGAAATCTCTGGAAATGTTTCCGGATATTTCAAAGTCATTTGGCGACATATTGATGTTTGTTGTACTCTTGTTATCGATAGCTTCATTTTGAGATAAAGTTGCCAGCAACATTGCCACCATTATAAAAGTCCAATTGCTGCTTATCCAATTTGCATATTCATTAGCCATTGTGCACTGATATAAACAGCCTTAACTAGATAACTGGATTCTATCGTTTATATACACGTAATCTACCCTTTATAATACTCGAATGATCTAACAACTTGTTTTCAAATATCTGTTTGAAATAAAGCCAATGTTTCTATTGGTTTATTTCTGATATATAATTTCTGAAAATTGCGTCATCTAAAGGTATTAAACCACCATGTGACAAGGTTTATAATTTTCGTTGTTGTATTTGTTATTTACTTATCTTGATTACCACCCTTTGATACCTAAGTGGATAACGTTTAATTTTGTCACTTTGGCATAAGACATTTATTCTCAATGCTGCATTGAACTGCATGTAAAATATGCAAATTGTATTAATTCTACTAAACCAGATGATGTCAAATGGCACAAATTATGATACCGAGTTTAGTTTAACTTTTTAAACGTTTTCAAAACCTGTTTTCGAAATTTTTCCAAATTGTTATTTATTGCTATTTAATTATTCCGCTAACGTCAACTTATACAAATCTGACTTTATGCCAAACGAATTGTATGTTTTCCAATTAAGTTTTAATATGCTGACAATTAGCTTTTACATCTAACTACATGTACATTATATTATGACATGCAAAATATGGCATATTTGTTGTTATAATTAGTCTTAAAAACATCGGAAATAAATTATATGGTTACCGTGGTCCATTTGAATAGTAATTTCTGCTTGCAAAATATTTCGTAAGAGATTACCACTATTTGCTACGATTGACTTGCACGTTTATGGTGAATGGGTTGTAAAGATAATAGAAACAGATTTTGTTTGACAATGTATCTTTAATAGTCGAAATTTTATTTTTCTACGTGGCACACGTGGGAATTGACATTTTATGCTTAAACAATTTATTTTTACATTGTGTATTCTTAGAAAACTATTCAAACTTGAGATTGATTCGATATTTGTTAACGTTGCCTCAATGTGTCGTTTCTTCTGGGAAATATAGCCCCTTCAGTGTCATCTTGGAGCATATAAGCCCTAAAACACCAGGCATTAAGTTTTGAGTTCACATTCAATGGTTTTCTTCAACTAAGTAAATCGGGTGAATAGAATTTTTCCTTTGAAGAAATTTGCAATTTACAATACATTTTTTCAACTGCAGTTGCATGCCAGCAAAATGTTTGCGAATAGTTCTGACGCTGTCTTGTTTGCACATCACTATTATAAAGATGGCTAGGCCTTGTGTGGATTTAAAAGCATTCGAAATGTAATAATAGTGAAAGTAGAGCTGTTCCTGTATACTTAATAAGATTCCTTCAGTTATCATACCGACTCCCATGATGAAAAACAGTTTGATGCACACGATGATCCTGAAAGAAACAAAGAAACAGTTATAAAAAATTAACTATTTCTTACATATAGTTAACATTGATATTTGTCATTCATTTCCTGCAATTTTCGGCTAACATTTATGTTTACGTACATTTGTTTCTTTCCTTTTGCTTAATTGGTGTCGAACAGCCCGTATTGTTAAAATAAAGAGCAAAGTAGGCCTATTGGTTAAGTTTAATAATAGCATTAATTGGTCCATAGTAGAAAGTAAAGGATGCCCACATTTCTTTAAACCAACAGGACGGATCATATATAGTACGTTGACGTGCGAAAATATCTTCGAAATGATTTGTAGTGAGAACCGAACTATGCAATATTGCAGGAATTCCTCAACCAAAAATGCAGTAGTAGATAAATGATTTTGTTCTTCTGAAAATGCGCGTATTCGGTTTCGTTTTTAATCTGTGAAACGATTGCCATATGTCAAAAGTCATCAGAGTCAACCATGTTATCGATGACAGTCTAATGATGTAATTGACAACAAAGTATGTATGGCAAGATTTTGCTGGCATGTTAATGTTAGTGACGATATAGTAGCCGATCATTGTAACAATATAACATGCAAGGCACTTTTCGTATAAGTTTGATTGACGGGTTTTCATTTGATAAAATAAAGTCACACAAAAAAAAAAGAAAAGAAAAATATTCCAACACTGTGTAAACAAAGCTTAATACGATTTCTACCGTTGGTGAGGAATCGACGCAAATTTTTTCATCTTTTTCATTCAATCTGTAATATTCGTTAGGACCATAGACATCACGAAAGTTATGAGGCTTGTATACAATTTCCATATTTGAAAGCAAGAACTAGCTGCCTGAATGAGTTATATAGAAAAAGTCGTCGCAGTTCAGAATGTGTGTGCTTAATGGATAGCATTCCGGTCCATATTTCCGTATTTCACAATGAAGTAGTTGTGGGGATGTTGAAGTTTCGTTGTCTTCATATAAGTGTAAGCTATTATCTAATACTTCCTTATCAAAATTGGTGTGGGGTGTTACAGTCACATTCATTCAGTATGGAACTTGGAAACTTGTGCTAAAGTTGCATTTTGGTCCATCAAAATAGGTGTTGTTGGAATTATAATTTTGAGCTTGAGTAAAAGCATGGAAAAGAAGGAAATTAAACGTTATCCATTTACGTTTGGTGTTCTTTGATATTTCATGCTTCATCCTCCCAGGTGTTTGTCGACCATCATGTTGCCATCATGTGGGGCATGATGGTCCCACCAATGCTGGTTATTTGATGTATTAATTGGAACCTGGTACCAGTATAAACCAACATGTTGGTTCCTACAAATACCAACATGTTACCCACACGTTGGTTCCTACAAATACCAACATCCTACC
>JAQGCC010000041.1:0-74302 GCA_034698905.1 Xestoiulus laeticollis | reverse complement strand
GAAAAATTGATATAATGGTCAGACAAAGTCAGGAAAAGTCAGGCAAGACCAATCTGTAAAAAAACTGGCAACCCTGTATATATATACACCCATCACACGGGCTTTGATAACTCGAGGTTGAATGTTGTGCGGTGCACTATAGTATTTATATATATATATATATATATATACAGTATGTATTGGGTATAGACTGTTTTTGGCCATTCTATGCATGCACATGGTTCTATAGTTTTAAGACATAAGACAATATAGTCTATATATGTTAAGATACTTTAATTGTCTATAAGTATATATACGTATATACTCATTGTACGTTAGTCACTCGAGATTTGATTGGGACCATTTTTTGCTGATTGAATTGAATTCTGATATACATGTAGTTGCACCCTATATAGTCATAATCTTAAGATAAGACTTAAGATATTCATGTAGTAACTATAATTAATAACTATATCGGTGCATTGTGTTTTGGTCAATCGAGTCACAAATCATGAGTAAATGTTGTGCACAGTAAATTATAGGGCACTGTAGTCGTTTGGGACCATTCTGAACACGTGCTTATACACTTAAAAAGCATCTTATAAGACACTTATTATAAAGTAGGACTATAGGACCTGCCCACTCGAGACTGAATAAGGGAATATTGATGTGCACAAATCATATTGGGACAATATAACCGTTTGGGACCATTTTGATAGGTGCATGCACATGCAGGTATTTCACCTGATGCAACATATGGTCACTATTCCTAATTCATTGCTAACTATGTAGTTGAACCCCCATATGTGCATTCCCAGTTAACCCATTGGTTATTAAGCGACTAATAATGCTATCAGGTAGGCAGGTCGCTCCACCTTCTGGTGCTTTTTTTACGACCCAAGCCCTCCATTAACGGTTGCATCCACCATTTTTAACGAGTGTGGCGAAAACAAATCAAATTCACACTTTTGGCGAGTGTTCCCATTTGTTGGAAGGGGTTTCCCGGAGATTCCGTTTTATTGGTTAATTTTCAAGCACTTTGGTGAAATGATGCGATTTTAATGATGGTTATAAATCCTAGTCTGCTACGCCTTTGCCTATACTTTTCTTTTCTCGTTATACCATTGTCATTTTTAGTAGTCATGGTAGCGTTGAATTCATGCTTAGACCCGTTTCAATTAATGTAAACACAATCCAGGGGGCGCTTTTATGGCCTTTTTATTTCCTGTGCATGCAGTCAAATAGCCGCTATAGGCTATAGGCTATAAGATTGGTCGAATTGGGGAAGATTCAAGATGGCGGACAAAAACGCAAACCCACTTACATTACTTACGTAATTATTATTCTTATCGTGACACTGCAAATTATACCAAGTTGATCAACCCATTTTCTATTTTACTTCCTTGTATCGGTGTTTTAAATTGCTATATTCCTAAGTGATTTAATCACCATCTACATATATGTAGATCTTTCTTTTTGGCGTGAAGCCAAATTTATACTTCCTCTTATGCAAAAATAAAGGAATAAAAAATTGCTTTGACGATTATCTGGACACCCTGTATATAATCATTAGATTATAGGAGCTGCATACAGTGCGTCACAAAATGTCTGAAAAAGTTAAATGTATTGGAATACAATTGCACATGCAGGTCACGAATTCTATCTTGCTTTAGACGAAATTAATTCGTTATTTATAACAAAGAACATTATTTTGTTAATTTTCTGAAAGATTATAAGATTTAAAATTTCAAACGATTCCCCCCCCCCCCCCCACAAATATGTCGCTATCAATCAAAATACCTCTTTATTTTAATGTTTATTTTAACTATACATTTCATGTTTCCTGTTTTAAAATTTCCGTTTGAAGACACTTGATACACTGTAAAAGAAAGTCCACATATATTGCTACAACCACAAATACATGCAGATGCTCGTCTTAAATTACAAGCTGAATCATTGAACACAGAGCCCTTTTTTTTTTTTTCAAAATCTTTTCCTCGAACCGAATTTCTTCATCAACTTTTTGTGTGGCCACAGTGATGTTTGTTGATAGTGAGGCGTAAATATTTGCGATGCCGTCGTCTGTTTTTGCACATCTTGAAGCAATTTAGTCGTGTGGGACTTTTATATTACCCAAATCCCAATAATGAGACGTTTTATAGCCACCTGGTTAATCAGGCGAAATAATCAGATTTGCTCTTGGGTGTAATCAAGAATCGACGAAATTGCATAGGTTTCGTGTGCTTTAATTAAGTTCAAAATGGCAAACCAATCACGTATGCATGTAGATGTGCAAGAATTTCGCCAGCTTGTCTTTTATTTTTCATGGAAAATCTACTGGGAAGTGTAATGTTATACATGCGGTGCACAGATGGCGCCACCACAGTCTCACATTAAAACTTGAGTTCTTTAACTACAAAGCTCTTTTAATTGACTTGTGAAAATAGTGTCGTTGAATAGAGTTAGTGGTTCTTTCATGCATGTGAAATTGCATTATTGCACAGGTTCATGTGAAATTGCATTATTGCACTGGTACATGTGGAATTGCACTATTGCACTGGTTCATGTGGAATTGCACTATTGCACTGGTTCATGTGGAATTGCACTAATGCACATGTTCGTGTGGAATTGCACTATTGCACAGTTTCGTGTGCAGTTGCACTATTGAACAGTTTCATGTGGAATTGCACTATTGCACTGGTTCATGTGGAATTGTACTATTGCAATGGTTCATGTGGAATTGCACTATTGCACAGTTTCATGTGACTTTGCACTATTGCACTGGTTCATGCGGACTATAGCACTATTGCACTGATACATGCGGAATTGCACTATTGCACTGGTTCATGTGGAATTGCACTATTGCACTATTGCACTATTGCACAGTTTCATGTGACTTTGCACTATTGCACAGTTTCATATGACTTTGCACAAATGCACTGGTTCATGCGGAATTGCACTATTGCACTGGTACATGCCGAATTGCACTATTGCACTGGTACATGTGGAATTGCACTATTGCACTGGTATACATGTGGAATCGCACTATTGCACAGTTTCATGTGGAATTGCACTATATATTGCACAGTTTCATGTGGAATTGCACTATTGCAGTTTCATGTGGAATTGCACTATTGCAGTTTCATGTGGAATTGCACTATTGCACAGTTTCATGTGGAATTGCACTATTGCACAGTTTCATGTGATATTGCACTATTGCAACTTCATGTGACTTTGCATTTTTTCACAATTTCATTAATTTTTGAAGGAAACACGTGATGATGTCACGTGTAATAAAATTCATATCGAAAACACTTCTGAATAACAAGAGTATATATAGCCTGCATTTCTTCTTTTCTATAAAGCTATAGCATTACAATATTTAATGAGACAAAGGCTAATTGTTTCTATTGTTAAAATTACTACGCCTTTAAATAGCTATTTATATCTTGATATATTGTGGCTAGACACAAACTCGTGACGTCCTTAAAATGCATTTCAGTCGTCAAGTTCGTGACAAATTGGAGAAAAATTTGAAGTGGTCCCATTAAAGCAGGTTTAGCCAATACAGGTATTATTTTCATGGTTGATATTAGGATAAATCAGGGTTTAAATGATAATATTTTTATAGTTTTAAGAAATGTTCTACATGAACAACAGGTCTAGCCGTTTGCAGCGACTTATATAAGGTATGTTAATATAGTGCTTAAAATCCTTGAAATTTCCCAGTTTTTTAAGGTTGTCATTCATTCAATATATGTAGCCTTCTAAATGGACGTAATTGTATAACTTAAAATGCTGTAACTTCATTTTATAATCGTTTTGATCGATCTCATTTTTAACCTAATTTCGATTCCTTCTCCAATATGATCATTATTAAATAATCACCAGAATGATGGCCTTTGATAGTTGGGTATTAAAACCTGTTTAATCGACAAATTAATTAAACCAAGGCATAAAACTTTCATTGTTTTCTCCTATTGTATCGATTCTCGTACTGTATACACGATATATATCTGTTACACACAACTTCAAAACCATTGTATAGACAATTCCTTTAAAATTAATAGTAGTCTATCCATATTATGAAAACATAAATATAACATATGTAATTTAAATTAATATATTTTCCCATATATTTATATATATTTGTTTTTATATTTAAATTGAGGATGCTTATTAAAAACATTGTGCACATAGGGGTATTTGAAGAGCAAAAATATTGTTACATATAAGCTATTAATGATATTATAATTATGTTTTACAACTCGTGCTATACATGTAGCAGCTAAGACTGAGCATTTGGCTCCATGATAAAAGCTTAAATATAGACAATGTATAACATATTTTTTTTTTAAATTTAGTAAATATACATGCATTACACGTGCATACAGGGAAATTCTTTTAGTTATAGCAGGGGAAATGTTTTTGTGACCCCCTGTACGATTAATAGTTTCCTTGTTTTCCTTTTGTGTCGTTGGCATGCAGGACTGTTATATTACATCAAATAAAACGTAATTAACGACTATTCATGCAATGTTAAACAGAATTCCAGCCTGTTTTATCAACAATAAAATTAAGTTGGGAGGTATAAATTGTTAATTTCTTTCACGTGTTTTATACATTCTGTGTACTCTATAAAGTCGTAAAAATAGCAACTGGTGTTAATTGTTGATTGCCGATCATAAAACTTTCATTGTTTTCTCCTATTGTATCGATTCTCGTACTGTACACGATATATATCTGTTACACACAACTTCAAAACCATTGTAGACAATTCCTTTAAAATTAATAGTAGTCTATCCATATTATACCCCCTGGTCTGATGGGGTCCGGAACTACCTACACATGTATATGGTAGCGTACAGTACTGATGTCCCCTTTTTTATGGTTACTATAGTATATTATAGAGAGGGAACTATAATAAAAGCATATTTTTCATTTAGCATATTTTTTGTTAAATATCATTTTTAATAAGTGCACGTGATGTTGTATATTGACTTTAATTGCCATTTATAATTGGTATAATAGTGCTTGTACTTTTTATTAGAATATAATGACAAACAAATTAATATACCTTATTGAGTCTTGAGATTGATTTTAAATACATAAAGTTGTCTACAAATCACATTAAAAAGATTGGTTATAACCATTGTTTTATATCAATGGCTAGACTTTCTAATATATATAATGTATGAACGACTCCATTGGCAATAAAATGATCTCAAGCATTATTAATGAGGTAATAGTTCGCTGTTTCACCCAAACAAAATAAATGTTAGTGATATATATACGTCACAGAGAGGTATTATTACAAATATATGAAAATGTTTTATTATCATCATTTTCATCTTTCTTGGAACTTGAATTTCGTGGAAATTGGCCTATCCCAAAGGCAAAAAAATGCAGTAATATTTCAGTTTTATATTGTAGGAAATGTATGTAATTTTCAGTAATTTATTGCTCGTAATCAACTGTTTTTTCCATGAAATTTCATCTTTCATCCCATTTTGCTGAATTTTAGCTTGCCCAGCTTGTTATATTTCAGCTCATTTGCATAACTCCACCCATATTTTCAATTTTTTTACTATTTCCATCATTTTGATAACGGTGCCTTTAATAAACTGTATAGAGTATTCATCTTCTCATAGCATAGTGTATCTAAATTCACCTGAAAAATATATTTTATTAAAAATTGTGTTAATATTAGTTTTCAACATACTAATAAAATATAATATGAATGTCCATGCAAATAGACGTTTATGTTTGGCATCTGTTGAATGAACTTTAACTTGTATTATGAGCCATTGTATACATGAGTTTACATGTATATATATTGCATCAAGTATATAAGATTTCTTTTTATACAATTGATCGTTTTTTTAACTTACCTGTATATAACAGCTAAATTACAGCTATAAATTCATTTATATAACCTTCAAAATCAGAGCAATCCAGATGTTTTTCATGACTGTAAAGATGTTGTATAACAATCAACCTAAAACTCAACTTTTTTTAAATTATAACAGGGATTTTTCATGATCAACCATGATCGTAACACTATATATATGATTCTATTAATATAGCGTTTAAATGTGAAGAGCATTGACCCGGGGTTTATAATTTGTATTCCTTCAAAGTTAGTATCAATAAATTAAAAATGACAAAAACTTGCAGAAATAATAATGTATACAGTACTGGGTACTAGGGGAATCCCCTTAGTGCACTGCAGTGAAGCTATCAAAATGTGCATGAGGCGTGATCACTTATAGAATTCCTCTAACACCCGTGGTTTATTGGAGATCCCAGGATCATAAACCATATATATATAATATCCCAAATAATCCATCAAAATATTATTGTATAATATGTATATTTATTATAATGAAAGGAATATGCAAGTATATAAGAGCGAATGTTTATATATACATCACGAGTTTTTGAAAAAAAGCATTTTAATGTCCAATTTATAAGTCCAGAGTGATTTATTTAAGATGTACTCCAGAATTTTGGAATCGGTTAAATATCTTATTAAATGACTTGGGTAAATGCAGCGTGCCTTTATCTGTCTATGAAAATTCCACGAAAGAATAAAATTTGAATTAATTAGGATTTCTGAGAATTTTTCTACAATAATACTGATGCATCATCGTAATTTCAGTAAATTCAAATAACATGCACGGTATATACCGAGCAATAAATTTCAAGTCTGCATTCTATATAATTGTAATCTGTAATTTACAGTGGCGCATTGGAAAATAGATTCTTTGGTGCATAAATTTCAAGATTTAAGTTCATGTTGCCATGAGTGGTTTTTTTTTCCGGATTTCTGCACTAATAAACGTTCAAAGCTTCATCACCCCTCCTGCATATATATGATTTCAAGAATTCTGGAAAATTATTATCTGCGATGCTTTTCATCTGCAGTCGGGTGATTGCATGTCTTAAATCACCACTGCTATATAGTACATATAAAACCAATGGTTTCAAAGCCATAGACACTTATGGCTGTTTTTTTTTATAGAGTGTATTTTTTTCACATTTTTACTTCGCCCATTTTGATTTGTTTTCATGAGAAATCTTCTTTTCTTTCACTGGAAATATATAACGTCTAGTCTAGATAATTACTGATTATTACTATATATTTTTTATATTTCTCGAAAGGAAATTTTCAGAAAAATACCCAACGTAGCATTACATCCCATGGCTCTGAATTATGCCTCTGTCACCGCCACATTTGCATAATAAAATTGCATAGGGGTATTATTGCTTTTTTTTGTGCAAAAGCGTGCAAATTAATCGTAATTGCGACGCCCTGAAAGTTAGCAACCTTTAAAATACTGTCCAGCTTTGGCCACCTCTTATTTCACTTTGAAAAAAAAATTACTGGAAATTTCGTGTGTGACGACTACAACTTATACATTATTATTTGGCTATCAGACACACTTCCATATATATCAATCCAGAGGTGGATGAAAAATACCCTTTGCGTTCATAAATTACTGCAAGTGCACATTTTTTCCCTCGTTTTATGGGCTGACCCGCACGGAATGCTTTAAATATATGGGCCTAGGAAATGCTGTCCAATAACATTTGCCCTGTGGAATCTATAGGTGGCTATTAGCGAAATGGGATCAGGTGGTTCTTAGGTAATCTCCAAGATTAAAATGGCGATTTTGCTGATATAAAGGCTTGATCTCTGTCTATAAAATCCTATATAGCATAATTCCTTTCATGAAAAATGCCTATATTTCAAAAGATCTGTATAGAATGTACACAAATCCTTAAGCTTGTGATCTATACCTTCTTTCAAATTGTACATTCCTGGTGCACGAAACTATTATCTTTATATATCTTAAAATTAATATAAACCACACCATGTGCGTATCAATTACAAAGTAACTAAAAACATGTATTTTCTCATCGTTATGGTTATTTTTATTAATAAACAGCGAAAATTGAAATGTACAGTATATATAAGTTAACCCATATTTTCACTCCATATATATATATTATAGGCTTCTATAACTTTGCTGAAATAATTCATAAAATTGCAATATTTTTTAAACAGTTGAATACAATATTAGACATTTTTGAAATACGTGCAGTTTTAATATTCTTCAGATGGTCCCAGAGTTGAGTAACTTTATTGACATTGTGCTTCTCGTTTATGTGCATTATATACAAGGTGTCCAAAAATTCACCACCATTACAAAAACTTGTTTATTTGTTTTTATCTGATGAATCAATAATTGGCATTTGTTGTTGATACTGAAATTGTAAATTCAAGCTATTATATCCAACAATAATGCAACTGGAGGTATAGCTAGTATATAATTAAAATTGCCTATAGATTTTGACTGTGGCTGATTCCCTTTAGATTGTTTGTGGGTTTGCTTTATAAATTTAATGAGACCAAATTTACGAGCGTTTGCAATTAACTTGCTCAAATAATTCATTAAATACCAATATGAATAATTTTAAAAAAATTAAAAGAATTTTTAGACAGTTTCCAATAGCTTAATTCTTTTTCTTGAAGCATTGCAGTTTGTGTTAAATCCTGAAATGGTCCAAAGCAATTTTGCTATTTTTTGAAGTGCATGTGCATCAAAATGTTAGCATAAACATTGCATCAAAATGTTAACATAAACATGTAAATCCTACATTTATTCAACCATATTTGTTTTAAATCTACACAGCATTTCACGAAGTGTGCAAAAGTCATCATTAAAACACGTGATTCACCAGTTTTAATCTAAAAATTGTAATATCAGCAAGATGGTGGTTTTTAAAATATTTTCTAAATAATGAAACAAAAGTAAACCAAAAGATAAGGTTTAATAATCAAAACATAAACAAGAACATTGAAATCAGGAGCAAGTTCGATAATCCGAATAGCAGACACCCTGTAAAAAATATATAATCTCGTGATCAGGTGGTTTTCAGCTCTATGATATTAATAATTGGCAATTTCGCTGCTACCTCTCTAAAATGCTGGTTAATTGCTCGCGGTATTCTTTCTGTAAAAGCGTTTTAAGTTTCACTTCTGAAAGCTTGGCTATTAAATGTTGTGCTGGTCAATTAATGGTCAACCATTAGTGTAAGGTCAAGCGTGTCCTTAAGGTTTCCTATAGTGATCCTCTCCTACTATTAGGTCGGTTTCGTTGCGGGGAAATTATAAGAGCGATGAAATATGAAATAAATTTCATCTGGTTTGCATAAAGATGCCATTTGCGAGCTAATGGGCCTGTAAATTTGCTGATCTGCCCTTGAACAACTTCAAATTATTGGAGTTCATTGTGTGTTTGTGCTTTTTATCAGCCATCCATGTTTTTCCTATATCGTGTGCAATCTTGGAAATAATTGGAAAAGCTGAAAAAATAAGCTAGCCAACCATATTTCATGAGAATTCTCAGAAAAGGGATCGGTTCATAACGCATCTACCTTTGCAATTCGCTGGAAGTAGACGAAATTTGGAGAAGCAGTCCAATAAATATCATAAATACCACAGCGTTGATGTAAGTTATAGTATTTCCAAGACGAAATCATAGGAAAGCTTGGCTTTTGCACATCGTATAATGCCATAAAAAAATGACGCACTTTGCTTGCATTATTAAAGTGCCCAATGTTTCCTTGGGAATTTGTGGTCTGGGATTAAATTTCTCTTTGGATTGTTTGTGGTTATAGTTTAAGAATTAATGAAAATTTGACGAAATTTTCCGCACGTTTGTAATTACGTTGCTGAAATGATTCGGGAAAGTGCAATATTATTAGAGAATTCAATTAAAATTTAAATGTTTTTGCAATGGTTTTCTGTCTTGAAACACAATATATGCATTTTGATTTTCTTCAAATGGTCCTAACCAACTTGCTATTTTTTAATCAAAATGTGAGCATAGGCCCTATATTTATTCAACTATATACATGTATACCTTTAATGTCTTACTCTTTATATAATGATTGCATATTATAAAGTTCTGTGTATACGAAAATCTGTTTAAATGACTAAATGCAAAACAAAATATTTAAAATCAAATTTATTAGACCTTGTGAAATTACGAAAATTTGATGTTTCATCTGTTGATTATAGGAAAGGTTTTGGTAATATAAATTGAATCAATTGCTCTCATTAATATTAACAAACTGGAATGCATTGCATTTATAAAAACGATTCATGCAATATGCAATTTCATTTAATGTAAATACTGCCATGGAATGTATAGTAATGTATTTATTGGTGAACTTTTAATTTCAATTTGATACATCTTACAATTATAGCATTTACTCCTTGGCACATAAAATGATGAGTGTAATGGATAGGATAACCTTCCAAGGTTTGAAAAAAAATGAAGTTTGAAACCAGGTTGAAATTCAAGTTTTATCTCCTGCGATACCTGAAATTTAAAAAGAAATAATTGTTATTTGATGAAGTCCATATCACAACTGCCAAGAAGCGGAAGTTGTTGTTTATCTCGTTTTCAAAATGAAATTTGATGCCCTTTGACTATTGAGATTCTGCAGTTTTATTAAATATATACAATGAACTTCATTGGTTTATTGTAAATATAAATTCTTTTATCGAAATATAGTCATGACATATAAGAAACGGATTCTTGATGATTTAATTCATATTTATAATAATGAAATAGATTTTTTTTAGATTTCAAATTTTAAAAACATAATTTCCAATTGCATATGCATTATAGCCTTCTTATTATAAGAGCGTTTTAAGATGTAGTAGTAGTAATTCAAAACGTGTTTAAAATAACTAATCACGAACATATTTCCCTCATATATTTGAACGTTTTAATGCGTTTCCAAAATTCCTTTTGAATCACGTCCTCGTTTATAATAGCCTTAGAAACGTATTAATTTCACACTATAGCCATTTTGAACACTGTATTCATAGTTTCACGTATAATGGACATCAAAATAATGTTTTAGAGGGAAGGAAAATGTTGTAGAATTTTACAGGGTGTGTCAAAATCATGCGTCAGAAGACTGAACAAAAAATGGCGGCATGCAGCAATAGAATTCAAAACGATTTAACCATGAATTATTTTTGTATACACCCATGTCCAACATTGTTTTTTGTGACACGATCGTAAATAATATACAACTTTTTTACATTCCAAATTTATGTCGGATAAGTGCAATATCGTGAGCGAGATGAACATATACTTTTGCACGGGACTGTTGTCGGTATCAACAGTGTATAAAAATCGCAAGACTATAACGTATTAGCCAATTAAAGAGATGTCTTTGCATGGTATTGGATGGAAAAAGATATTCGACTACTTTGCAATATATATGAATGTGAGAGAGTTCAGTGCACTATAGTGAAATCTTTCAATTGAATCTCCCCCTTTGTATATACGAGACAAGGTGCTAAGTATTCAAGTCCCATGAGGTTTGACCTTATACATGAAGTTTAAGGTCAAATTGTCATTTGCAAATTTGAATTTTATATATGTATTTTAACAAGAATTCAGCATGTGGTACTATGCAAAATTTCAGACTTGTGGAATGGCGTTACATGCACAGAGATTAATTGGAAAAAAATCCCAATTTCAACGTGTTGATAAGAAGGATTGAAATACGAGGATTAGCTGAAATGCGAGTGTACAGTTTATGAACGAATGTATCAAATTTTGTGCATTGGGAGTTTCGTATTTCTGGGAAAAACAGGGTTGACGTGAAATTTATGAAATACATTTATAGCAAGCTGAAGTTTTTCTCCTAGAACTTTTCCATTTCGTCAATATTTTTCAGTATCACAGCATCCACGTCATCGCAATGATAATCATAATTTAGGATACATCATATAAATTTGGCAAAATGAGAAACACTTGGGGTTCTGAGAAGTCAAAAAAGTCTTATCAATTCGACCTTATAATTTGGAGTCGTCTTGTGAGAATAGGACCTTGACCACTATATGGCATAAATTGAGAATCAATAACAAAAGATAATGGTATAGGCCTACATCAGTTTATAGTTTCCAGAAGTTTGTTAACAAGCTATACAGACAAACATACTGTACACATTTCATTAATTAAATATATACAGGGTGTCGTATACGTTAATAATTATAAATGCACTCCAAATTTTCTTTAAACCCAGACGTATACAGTATGTATATATAAGTTTTGTTTAAATTTGACAACAATAAAAAATATCGTCTTCCATGGACGATTTTAATCATATGGAATCATTATTCCACAGATGCCTATACATGTATATGGAATTTGTTGATCCATTTCTATATACATATGCTATATATATACTGTACAATTGCAAGATATTTACCAATAACTATAGATACATGTATATACAATGTATTATCCAAACAGCTATAGTTTTACATGTTAAGTATATATGTATACAACGTGTTAATCACGTTATAGCTATTTATAAAATAGCAGTTTATAAACATGATTTATAAAGAATTTAAGTTTTTTGGTTGTGATTGGTCAAACTATAATTAAAATAGTTTATTCTATATAAGACTTCCCGTGTAATTTTCGCACGAGAACAGTGGACTTTTCAGTGGACTTTTAGTAATTATAGAGAACTATGTTTAATTAACAGTATTTATATCCTGACAGTTAATTGCCGAATGCTGTTTATTGCATTTGCATTATAAATGTGTGTCGCCGGGGAAAATTTAAAACGTCTGTTAAAGAAAAATAAATTTCATTAATTTTTAGCAGCAATTGAAGTGGTTTGAGCCCGGCTATATAGCTCAATGTTTTGCATTTAATTCCTTTAATCAAATCAGATTAGAGCACTCGCGCATTTCGCCTTTTAATTTATTGCACGCCTGAATTCTCGGAAAAATAATTTAAAGGAAATGCGAAAACTGCGTTTTTAGTCGTTACGTTTTCAGACGACGTTGTTCAGAGTGAATTTATGGTGGACATGCAGACTATATATACGGAATCCATTTAATAGACTTCTACAGATACTTTGTATAAAAAAAAGTTGCAGGAAATTCGAACGACTTATGAGTAAAGAGGACCTTTTCATACATATTTAAGGATATTATTTTCATTTCATGAGATTTTCTTTTTAATGACTTGGGTTCATCGACTTTCTATCCACTCTTAAAATAAAGGTTTTTAAAAGTCATGATATAAAGGTCTCATTTATAATCTTATCTTGGCCATGTGACCTAAATAATTCCCTAACACGTGTTCGTGATTATCACAGATTCAATTTGCAACAAAATGTTATTATTTAAAACATCTGTAGCCCTGAATGCCATAAGTCCATTTACATATATACACTGTATAACAGGTCAAGTTTGACTTACAATTTGACACTATATATATATATAGTGTCAAATTGAAGGGCTTTACGTCAAGAGGTTCTTGTATTATCGAATGCCCTTAAAATGTAGGACTCTTGAGGCCAAATTTTTATCAAAGATGTAAATTTAATCTTTTGAAAAACATGAATTTCTTAAATATTTTTGAGGTTCTTTAAAGCACCATAAAAGCTTCTGTTGTTATCGAGCTATTTAACCTTATAAAGGATCTATTTGTTATGGTTATTTTTAGTTTATCGAATAATAATATAATTAATATTGCACATTAATATCAATTTAAAATGAAGATTGGTTATTTGGATATTTAATGTTTTCAGGTATATATCCTTTCTTTTAATTCCAAATATAACTTTATATTAGTATATAATAGGCTACATATTTATGTAGTTGGAAGGAATTAATTTATCTTTTCTATTCGTATTTATAAATATAAACATACCTATTTATATTTAATAATAATAGTTCTGCAGTAATTAATCTATGTATAGTTTTCTGTTGGATTGAATTATGGAAAATAATTATTTTTCAACTATTTAAATTATTAACATATAAAAGATTTCAACATGTATTATTTAATCGTTTTTATAAAATACATCTGATTAAAACATAAAATTATTTAATTATCTGAAGATATACTAAAATTTGTCCCGATATTTTGATTTCAGCTGTATTTATATTCGCGAGATCTTTAGCGCATAAAGTATACTATATATACATGAAGTTATAAAGTTGGACCTCATTTTGTGAGAACTGAATCGAAAACACGACGCTAATTTCATTAAAATAAAAATAAATTGGTTTTCGTGCCGGGGAATGGAATTGAAGCTAAAAGATAGCAGTTTATCCCATAATAGGCCCTAATCAAATTAGACTCGTAAATTTGCACGCTTATAGCATGTACACTTATTTTTGATATATAAATCTGCGAAATAAATATATGAACCATTTTTACTGTACATGCAGTAGGCCTATACACATATAGATATGCATCTGAGTATATGATGTGGCATTTTGCTTTTTAGGCCTAAAAATTGCTCCGATCGATAATAATTATGGTGATTCGAGCTAAAGCTAATTGCGTATGCAAATTAGCCCCACGGTTAATCGGAAGACATTAAACGCCCAGTTTTCTCCTCAATTAAAGCTCGATTTTAATAAAAAAATGGATTCAAAAACGTACCTGAAAAATGCATCCTAGAAAATCTTCGTTAAGCCTAACATGGCCGCCACCCGCACATATTAATCGAGATCTTGATACGATGTCAGAATTTTGGTAAAACCAGATTTTTCGCTTATTAATACGTGAATGTCCGAGGTTATTGACCACTACTTTTGGTTATGTAAAGCAGAACATTCTGGAAATTTCACGTTTTATCTGCAGCTCTTGATTGCTCCTTATATCCATGGTTTCTTGCCATGCAGCTTTTCGTGTATACGTGTAAATAGAAATGGGGCTTTGTGCTTTTTCAAGCTCACATTTCCTGGGGAATTTCAGACCCCGAAAAAGCCTCAAAAAATTGTCACTCTAGAGTGGTGCTTTTTTTTTTGTCGTTCATCCGGAGGACAGTTTCGTTGTCACTGCACCCTTACCCCCATCGGTCAACCCATTCCCTATTAGTCTATCCATGTATACCCTTTCTGGAGTTTGCTTTTTTTCAATGGGCTCCTTTACAATAAACTGAAATAAAGCCTACAGCAGCATTTGTCCCCTTCTTTAAATTTCGTGAGTGGGACAGTCGAAAACAATGCATGTCAATACATTTAGGAGGTTTACGATTTCGTCTTTCAAAAAAACGATGGATTTCACTTTTTTTTTTTTGCACGGGAGCTAAATAAGGTGTCCAATTTGCAGCGCTAATTGGGAAGACTTTCCAAAACCGTTTGAAAACGATTGCTTTTCTTCAATTTCGGAGAAAGTGGATACAATATAGATGCCTTTAAGGGAAGGACACCCGCATATGCATGTGACATGTCAGGGCCACATTTGGACATTTTACTTTTCGTTATATAGGCTATATAGGTTCAGTTTGCAAATGCCAGGTTTTGTAGGTGGGTAAAATTCCAAGCGCTATATCCAAGATCCAAATATGTTGGAAATTATAAAATTAATGAAAAATCTGTACAAAAATTCGTTATATTTAAAAGCATATGTATTAAATTGTCCTTTTTAACTTTGGGTGGTATAAATATAACATTTATACGGATAGTCTGGAGTTGAATTTCAGGTATAAGCCCATGCTAATTGATGAAATTAGATCTTAATATACCTGTATATGAAAAGTGTCTTTTTTGAAGATAACAATATTTGGAATTGATTATACTATATAATAAAGCATGTAATGAAATGTATTTGTTAGTAAAATTATAAGATAATTGTAGGTATAAATTTGGCTTTTCTCTCATATAATGTATATATCTCCTACTATAATTTCTTCCTACAGCAAATTAAATACCAAAGATATTTGGCTAAAAGGATCTATTATATATAATTTTTATATAAACTTGTACATGCAAAGTGCATTTTTTTTTTGAAGATTTAAAAAGATTTGGAAATAATTACTTAATTATATTTTTGTAGCAGGTAACAAAAATGTATTTTTTATGGATGTCAATTTGGCATTTCTCTCACATTTCTTCCCATCAAATTAAATATCAAAGATATTTATCTAATAGGATCTATAGTGTAATTTTTATATTTCAGTACATTAAAAGTGCATTTTTTGAAGATTTAAAAATGTTTGGAATTGCTTACATTTTATCTTGTAACAAAATGAATTTTTTGTGGTAAAATTATACATGTAGTTGTAAATTTGGCTTTTATCTCACATTTCTCCTTCTAATTTCTTCCAAGCAAATTAAATACCAAAGCTATTTGAAGGATTAAAAACATTTGGAATTCATTAGTTTTTATTGAACATGTATAATTATAAAATGTAAGATATAAACACTGCTGTTGAAATGTAGCTTATATACAAAATATATTTTTTTGTAAAATTATTATATATATAGTTGTATATTTGGCTATTCTCTCACATTTCTCCTTCTTTATTCCTAACAAATTACGATGTTTGTTAATATATAGTTTTATTGAAAGTGCATTTGAAAGCAAATTTGAAAGCAAAAATGTTATAAAAGGTAAGCTATATATAGGAGTTAATTTTCGTGGAATTTTGCAAAATTTAATTTTCCAATAAAGATTTTAAAATAATGCAATTCCAAAAAAAATAATGTTTAGAAATTGTATGGTTTAATTGCATATATGTGTACAGAATACGAATATAGCCTGCGTTTTAATGTATATATCTTTAATTCAATAAATGCATTATTGATGAGATTGAGATTTTAATTCCACCAGGTATAGTAATTTTTCGCCGAGTTGATATTGTGTAATTTAATCATATCCATTTGTGTATTGTTTTTATTATTTTTTCAGTCTTATTTTGTGTAATTTAATTGTCGTATAAACGCCGCGTTGCAATTTGAGTATGAAGTGCTGCTACCATTTTATTGTTTTAACCAGTCGTAAAAATTGGTTTTATTACCACGAAAAGTGTATTGGCTTCGCTACTAAATGCTTTTAATTTGTATGTAAACATATAAGGATCGACTTTGAAAATTATGCTCTCGACCCTGTTTATGAATGAACTTGGTTTTGCTTTACGATTCGGCCTTCCCCAATGTACACTTGTGACGTTTTGGCGTTGTAAACGTAGGCCCGCATTATCGTTTATAGGAAGTTATATTAGCGCATAAAAGTGTTGCTTTATTGAGGAATCCAAATTTTATGGCGGCCATTTTGAGAACCGGTTTCCCCACATATTGCCAATGAACGAATCATTTGAGATTTCTTATCAAAGTCGTGTATCATTCGAGTCCTACCATCTTCTGCCACTGAGTCAAGAATTTTCATATTTATTTCATGTATATTTGAAATATTTTAACTTTTGTATACATTTTCATCATGGTGGTTGGGATGCCACCTGCTGTCTTTATAGATTTTTTTTTGTATATACACAATGTCAGTATTTTTATATTTCGATAGTGTCCTTTTCTGTATAGACCTTTTTTTAAAATCTTATCATCATAATGTTTTGATGTTTCCTAGACATTTAGTCAAAACATTGGAAATCTATAATCGCTATCCTCGGATGTAAATTATACAAAATCTTCAAATTTCACATATAATCTCTATATAAAATAAGCAATAATAAATTGGTTTATGATATTGTTGCCATTTTTGGTATGTTATGATTACAACATGTTATAAAGAGTGAATTTTGTTCACAAACTAAAGATTTTTAATAAGATTATACTCTAATTTAAAGATTTGTATAATTAAATGATAATTCCTATACATTATATTGGTTTCAAATTAGACAAAATCCTTAAATTCCTTCTCCAACACGACCATTAATGAAAAGGATCAGATATAATCATTGCCATTTTTAGTAAATCTATACATCACCATGTTTATATACTATAGTATCACAAAATAAAGGTATATTTAATCGAAAAAAATGGAAATTCGCAATGCATGATAAAACATTGCATGGTTGTAAATTAGCAAAATCCTTAATTCCCTTAGAATTCCCTTAGAATAGTATTTTTTTTAAATCTACATGAGTTATACGTTTATAATTAAATACATGCAAGTATTTTCTAATACAAATTTTGATTACTTAAATGTTTATAAGAAAGATTGAAAAGTGTCCTTATTGTTGATTAGCATGATACTTACGTGCATGCATGTGCAGATGTACATTTTTTTAAAAATTGTGAAATATATAAGCCTCGCCATAAAATGCATTCTTATTGGTCTGTACTGTATACACGAGAAGTAGCCTATATTTCGGAGTCAACAGCCTTGATAGTTTCTCATATCGACTATATGTAGTTTTAGGTTTCTTGTCAACATTTGCCTTGCCATCGGATTTCGTGAAAAAACTGCAGAAAAGTTTTAATATAAATTTTCCTTTGACACTTTTATATGGAGACTGTCAGGCGATAGCGAAATAGGAAATGCATTTTTTTTCAATCTGCTATTATATACGAGGTCGTAAAGGGTCTGAAGCAAAGAACAATTTTTAGAGACAACCATTTTTTTAAAACTTTTTAAAATTTTTTTTTATTTCAGTCAAAATGGGCAACGACATAAATTCTTCAGATATTTTTAAAAAAACGAAATCATGTTTTCCTTACCGGTTTTTTGTCGATTAAAACGCCGCCTTGTGACTTACAGAAAAATAATAACATGTAGACATGAAAATGTTTCACAGAAACCAGAATTATTTTGCTGCTTATTTATTTATTCCTATACATTTCTTTGTCAAGCATCTGATGCACATTTTTCTATTTGTGACTTTTGTTATGAATTTCAACTTTTTTCTATAATGTTTAATTTTTTAAAAAAAAATTTCATGTTTACTTCAAACATATAGATCTTATACTCTCCGCATAATCTGCACTTAAATTTTTAGGGTTCCTATTTTATATAAAATTTTACATAACAGGTTTTGATGTATTGAAGTATACATGCACGCTTGAACATATATTTACATAGTTTGACAGAATCAAGATTTACTAAAGTTTAATTACTATAATTTTATACCAGCTGAAAGTCGATCATTGAATATTTTTACCACCTGAAGGGCATAGCCTCTATAGAGAACATGTACTCAATTAGTGGTAACGTGCAAATTCAAAGCTTTTTGGTAATATTTGGGAACTGCTTAGAATGAACCTTCAAATAAAAATATTTTAGAGCTTGTTAATGTAATTACAAAGATATAATTTATGTCTACATTATTCTAATCTATATATTTGTTGGCACCACTTATTTTTCCTTTTCCACCTATATATATTTGTTATCTCAAGCGTGTAGGCAATCCCGTTTTGAATATTTATTTAAATTTAATTAAAGCCTGCTAGTAATTTTTCCCAATATTTCTCAAGTATTGTTTAGAATGCAAATAAATTTCAACTTGAGAAAACTATGAGAAAATAGGGCATGAAAAACTTTGTAAATTTAATAACAAGCTTAAATGTTACGTATCATCAAATGAAAAAACTATAATTTGAAACAAAGTTTATAATAACAATTTTAATCCATGTGAATATGATAATATAACATCACTATGTATTTTATTAACAAAAGACATGTTAACATATATAAAATACATGCAAAATCAGGGTTACAATTTTAACAAAGATATACATGTATATTACATGTTCTGTCTACTGCAGTTTAATACGAATGTATTTTAATGTAAAATTTGGACCATTTTTTCTAAAAAATATTTTTGGTTATTTTTATGCTTTTCAAATTTAAATAAATTATTAATATATAATATCAGAAGTATACCTGCAGACAGAGAACATCTTGTAATATTTTCATTGTATTTCCACAAGTAATTCACACAAATTACAGTATATTAGCAATTTAAATGATATATACATGTACATGGTTACCTGAGCAGAACATTTGAATAAGGAATTTCAGTTTTAAAAGCATTGACCAACAAAAAAAAAAGCTTATCGCCATTCGATGCTGTTGTTCGTAAATTATTTTGTGGTCCCACCCCTGTCAAAAGAAAACCGAGCTTTTACTGGTTAAAAGCTTGTTGAAAATTATAGGTTGCTTTTTAGTCCACGTCACACGTCTTGCATAAATTTCATCCGCCCCTGTATATAGCGTGCTTAGAATACATAAGAGGCAAAAGCCGATGTCCACCTTTTTTACTATATATGATGATCTAAAATCTTGATTCCAAGGCTGTGGTTTTTTTTAAATATTTATTTCAAATGCATGCAGGTTTTGTTTCGTTCGTATCTGAAAAAAAAAAATGATAATAAAAGGCAATTACGATGCATAAATTCCAAATATTAAACACCGTTAATTTTATTCAAGTATGTATCGAGTCATTGTAATGGTACTTTCAACTTTCTTTTAACTTGTAAAATAATGGCAGATTTTTTTGCAAACAAATAGAGATGCATGTATTTTCATTGTTGTACACGATAAAGAAAAAAAATGCATGAATCGTGTATGCTATTAACATGGTTAAATTCTATGAAATTTAATTTCAAGCAACCTCTTTTTAATGAAATAAAAATTGATATGAAAAAAGTAAAAATTCAACAGTGTATATATATTCTGTTTAATTGGATGGCCATTGCACGCTCCTTCAGTATAATGTATACTTGTTGATGTTTATTCCATTATTATCCAATATTACATTACAATGTGTTAATGCTTGCTTATATATTCAAAGGTTCAGTTTATTGGTATTGAACATAATGTATACAGTCTTTCCAAATTGGCTTCCATATTAAACCATATATAAAACCTTCCAATGAAAATTTCGAAACTACATGTATATAATCTATCGGAATTATAGCATATAGTATGCCTATGTATGCCATGTATTCCTATGGTTTATTTACAATGTATTTCATGTAGCAAAACATACATGTATAGATAGGCTGCTGAAAAAAATATACAAACATAACATACCACATTGCTATTTCAATTTGCATGTATGCATTTGAAAAACATGTGTGAATGGAACCCATTTATAGGCTAATTTAAACATACACGCTAATAAAAATGTTCTTCAAAGGTGCAAATATATTTTTAATTTTTTCCACATTAAAAAAATCAAAACATTTTGGTCTAGAAGACGAGCAAAATATAAGCACCTTTAATGCTTATTTTGCACCTCTTGAGGTGCATTTTAGAACTTACCAAAAGGTACCAAACTTAGCACCTTTGTAGAGGTTCTAAAATGAACCAAAGAAGGTGCCTCCCCTGTAGCAAGCGAAAGCACCTTTAAAGGTGCTAATAAGTATACCTTTTTTCTTAGTGTATATAATGTACGTGAATACCACCATAAAATATCCATATACCTGTACATGTATTTCCCATGTGTCGATAGCTACAGAAAGTCACGTGATTATGTAATGAAATTATATTTTTTATTAAATTGTTCCTCCTATATCCAAGCTAAAATATATGGAAACCTTTATATAGTTGGTGCCCTTACCAAATGTAGTTTTTTGCAACAGCGATCGTCACGCCACCTATGCGAGAGATTTCATTTCCCAATAGCAATCTCTCAGCAAGATGATATCCCAAAAGACATAACAAAGTGCGTGAAAATGCATTTTCGAAATGTATTATTGTAAGGCAGGTCACTCGGGATTCATCTTCCGTTCCGCCATCTTTATTTTTTTATTCTTTTTATTTTGGTGCTTATTTGTGTTATATCATGGGAAGAAGGCGGACTGTGCAGACAGTTTCTAAGCAATATTTCACTTGACCCAATTCCTTCTCACGCAGCTCAAGATTGGT
Source organism: Xestoiulus laeticollis (assembly GCA_034698905.1). Classification (NCBI taxonomy): domain Eukaryota; kingdom Metazoa; phylum Arthropoda; class Diplopoda; order Julida; family Julidae; genus Xestoiulus; species Xestoiulus laeticollis. The sequence goes on along the minus strand of JAQGCC010000041.1, from coordinate 52,646 downwards.
TTTTGAAGAAATATTTACGTTGAAAATATTTTTAGCATCTTTTTGCATAGCATTTTCGAGCTGTCTTTCATTTCGTAGGATTTCGTGGATCAGCCTATAAAACTCGTAAAAAAATCCCAACCCAATTGCCATAAAAATCCGCTTTGCCGGTACGTAGCGCCACCTATATTGCCAGCCTTTTGGTGAAAACTTTTTATTGCCCCTTGGAGGAAATGTAAGACGGCGGCAGAACTGATGAAATGAGAAAAAAACTTGAGACTGCAGCAGCTGGATATTGGTTTTAGTTTTTTTTAGATTTTCATTTAATTTCGTGGAAAAAAAATTGCAGTTCGGACCATATTTAAGGTGCTATACAAACTGTGGCTATAGAAATCAAGGTGGTTAATTGAACGTATACTAGGGGTTATACACGAATATCTAAAATGACCACATCAAGAAGATTATAAATTCATTTCTGTTTTTATTGGAATTTTTGTGTATAGATATAGTCATAAATTTCATATATGCAGATATGAAAAATTGTTGAAAGCAGCTATAGGTTCTTAAAGCAATCCAAAATTTAAAAATATACAATATTCAAAAATATATAGACCATATAAAACATGTATAAGACAAGGCACATCAACATTGCAAATACATGTTGCACTCAAATACATGTTGAACCCTACGAGGTTCAATCGACTGCTATAATAGCAGAACTTTTGGAGGTTCAAAACTGCTACACTAGCGGAACCTTTGGAGGTTCACTCGACCGCTACACTATAGCAGAATCTTTGAAGGTTAAATCGACTGCAGAATAACAGAACCTTGGGAGGTTCACTCGACTGCATGCTACACTAAATCAGAACCTTTTATAAGGTGCTATATAAAACTTATATTTAATTCGATTTATTGAGCCCTTCTAAAAATTATACATGTATTTACTATCTGGCATACTTTTGTAAAGCATAATTAGTCGAGCATTTCTAAAGGCTATTTCTTTACCTTTGTCCAGGTAATAAACATGTAATTTTTCTATAATTTTTTTTCATTAAAATAATGACATGAAATTTGTTTTGTATATATACGTATACATTTATTGATTTAACTTGGCATGTTAGCATTTGGGATAAATTTCAGTACATGTTTAGGACGTATTAAGAAAATGTTAGGCTTTTCATATGCATGTACTTATAGCACATGTTCTGAACAGTTACTGAAGTATTCCCAACACAGCATGCGTGTATAGCAGTAAAGCATTTCCATGTTGGGGTAAATGAAGCTGTTTCACCGGATGTCCGGTATTGGGATAGAAATTTCGGTTTTATTTGTAGTAGAGAGAGATTGTCAATGCCACGTTTTCCCTATGGGTATGCGATTTGTAGTAATTTACGGAGTGTCAGCCAAATCTAAATAGGTTCATTGAAGATATTTAGATGTGGCGATATACAGATGTTTTCACTCGTTAAATTTAATAAAAGGTCAACCCCTTCTGCAATGTCTTATTCGAGACGTGTGGTCCGTTTAAGCTGAATGGGGAAACCCATGCGCGTTTTATGGACCATAATTTTGTACATTTCATTTTATTATAGCTACAGATTAAATAAACGTTATAACAAGCTTTTAAATGAACATTTTAAAAATAATGTCGTTTTTTATGGAGCTGGTGCATAAAACGGTTGGGTCATTTTTATTGACTTTTCAACAGCCACTGGTTTTGCTGCGTAAGACAGGTGTTTTTATCGGTGTTTTATTATAGCGGTTTATATAGACGTCCGTGCTACGCCATGCATGGCCCATTGCCAGAAACGATATAGCCACCAATAAAAAGTGCATAAATCAAGCCTAATTTACATATTAAACAGGCACTTGTTATTAGGCTCCACTTGACCCCGCCCACTTCGGCGCAAGGTCATCTTTAATAATATTCGTCAATGCGTGTGGTGATGTGATAAACACACGTTGCAATCTTATCCAGTTTTTGAACGATGCCAGATTAATATGCATTGCCATTTCCTGCGGTTACTAATCAAACTAGTTTATATAGGATGAGGAAGAAGGCTTTTTTATTGGGATTTCTTTTATACCATGATCAATACAAATCTTAAGGGGTTCATCAGTTCCACTAAGCCATGTCAAGCTTATAAATCATTGATGCTATACACAATTCGTCAAAAGCCAATAAGAAAAATTATTATCCGCAGGCACAATAAGAAATTAAAGTACATGTACATTTATATACTTTCTCCAATTCTATCATGCCTTATAGATAATATGAAATTTGGATAAATTTACGGAACCAACGTTGTGAACACCAACACCAGCACTCGGGTCACGGGTTCAGCACCCCTGCATGCCCTACAGTATAACCTGTATACAATAATCCTGTGTAAAATAAATATCCTCTCTAAAATAATAAAATGTGCCGGAACCCTGCATGCATAAAGTGATATTAAATAATTTGTATTGGTCCCAATGATTTTCTTAAGGGAATATCAACAATGGAACTACAAAAAATGGCAGGGAGATGCATGGCAATTAAACTTTTTTTATGATACCCATAACTACTGACTCATCTAAATATTACACATGTATGCCTATGAGGATTAAAAAAACCGGGGAAATTCCCTATTTTGCAGCTGCATGCAAGTGTAAATAATGTCGACCAATGGCTATAGTGACTCATGCATGAAGGATTCAAAAAGGGGAAATTCCTTATTTTGCTGCTATGCACTGTATAGCATGTTTACAGATGAACGTGTCTAAAATAATACTTTTCCCTGGTCCCAAGCATTATTTTAGGCAGTGTTCTTCTGTAATCAGTAAGTCTTCGTACTCTCAAAAATTGCTACAGTTTTATATATGACCCTTATTGAACACCCACACAAATCCACCATTATACAGTTATGCTTGCCATATAAATGTGCATAGAGCTTTACTGATGGCGGCATCACGTGAAATTTGCTTTATCACTGAATGAAACATTTTAATGCTGTCGACTCCATCAACATACAAGACAGTTTTCGGACATTGTTCTTGTATGTTACGACCCATGTAATAAAAGTATTCCCCTTTTCCTTCGCAACCCCATCATGTCCTCCTCTTATCCTGTTGACCCTGCATGCACGCGCATCCCGTGCACAGAATGACCTTTGAATTTCGCTGAATGTAGACTAAAGGTTGGCGCCTCTTGATGCTCAAGGACAACCGAGCCAAGAGTCAGCATGATGTCATTTACATAAAGACGACATTTTTTGGCTACTTTTTTAGATAAATCTTGTCTACTTAAGAAATTCGATGCATATGGATTGGATGAAGGGGGCAAAAAAAGTCCATTGTTGTGTGATAGGCCTTAACAAATAAATGGGAATGGCTGTGGCACTGTTGTCTGTTGTCTGCCATACATTGATTAAATCCCCGTTTCTTTTTTGAGCGGCTTTGATATCACTTATCATAAGATGGTCTTGTTGACTTCCCTGACATTATTATGCATTTCAGTCTACTGAACAATTTTTTTATTGTCCCAGAGATGTCTCTATATTCCCCTCCATACACTGCGTCTTTTACACATAATCTGCCTTTGTCCTGCAGTGAGAAAATGATATGACGTCACATGAAATTGCAAGCATGTGAAAACAGTGTATTGGAGACAATAAAGAGTTTTCTGAATTTATAACTGTACACCATTGGCTATACTTTAAAAAATATTTAAAATTTCCAATTAAATTTGAACACAGGTTTCATATAAAAACTTATTACATTGTATAACGATAAAAACATATTTTTTGATTAAAACTAATGTAATGTATAAGTCCGGACAACATTTATGCAATTAACCTTAATACTGGTTTGAAAAGGTTACTGTGGCAGTGATAGCACATATATAGACTGGTTGAATCAAATATATATTTTTTTTAATTTCATAAAAATTGCATGCTAAATTTTCAATGTTATAGGGTTTAAAAATCGTCAAACCCAATTTACAACCGTCATCAAATTTTTATAGCTTTTTATTTGGCACCTGTTTTCTAGTCACAAAAAAGAGAATGATTCGCGATCAGCTGGCTTGGCACTGTTTATCATGTTCAGATGGACTATAAATAATTTAGTTACCCGTAAAACACTCAATAAAACTGTCGTATAACTACCATAGGGAAAGCAAATAGAAAAAAATTGTCCATAAACTTTATTTGCGTTGAGATAAAGCCATAGACACACGCGACAAACGTGTAACTAGGCAGAAAATAGCTTGTATTGAAAAGCTTAATTGGATGTCTATTGACAAAATGGCCACCACCTTGCAACAATCAGTTTAGCAATATTTTTAGTATACTTTATTAGTTATGAGTTTTATACATTTACATGTATATAAGACATGGAAAAATTAAACTTTTTAATAGTACATGTGCAAGATTTATAAATGACTTATATAATGTACGTGAATTCTGTGAAACTTAATAAAGGGATAGCTTCTGATTTATTTTTATAACTATTTCTGGAAACACTGCACGTAAATATTTTCATGTGCAAACTATGATAGTGATGTGTTATATTTTTGTCCTACATGAAAAACAGCGTGTTGTTTTGGCATCGTAATTAAAAATTTCACCTGAACAAAAGCAAGATAAATGTTGACAAGACATGTCAATTTATACAAAAATAATGCAAGTATTCCCATAAATATAGACGCCAGTCAACGTTTACTTTAATTAAAAATAAGTATTTTTAATAATAATGTCGGCTTTATAGAAAGGCGGTATCGTAATTAATCTTTATCGTTTACGGTAATTAAGCTAGTTAAAATGCAGTCATTAGAGATTTTTCCATTATGTTCAAGCTGCTTCCCCATGCTTTATAATGTCATGTAATATATAAAAATTGCATCCCTTGCATTTCAATGCCAAAATCTTCATTCAAGTATTCTATAAAAATAATTTATTAATAAAGTGTAAAAAAATATTTTTGATTAAAATACTTTCCGAGAAACATTCATCCATGTCTTAATTTCTTATAGAAATTTTTAGAGTATTTAATATTCATGTATTAAGATTGCAATTGATATCAGTTGACTCTTTTTTAAGTCGTCCATTAATTGAAAATTCCACGGATAGTATTTTCATAATTAATATTTTTACAATCATATTTTACGTATTAAGTGTTATAGTATTATGGCGACGACTTAAAAAAACCTGATTATTATAGCTGTTTTACGAAACAATTAAGTATTTGTCTTGCAGTTTAAAAACTACAGTGTATATAAATTGCTGTTTTTTTAATCAATTTATGTATAATAGTTTATATAATAAAGGAGAATATCAAAAAGGGGTCAATTTTTGGCTATATGGGTCGTTGCCATGGCAATACCCAAACGCGTCATCCAACATCATGGCCTTGCTTCCTGTTATATAAAACCTTGAAAAAATGTGAAACTTTTATGTCCATAAATGGAGGATTTACAACCTTTCCAAAACCTGCCTCTCTATTTCACCTTCAAAACTAACCGATCATTGGAGCCCACGAACATGCCTGTGGTGGCTTTCCATACAACGCAATGTAGTGCTGCATTATGGGTAGTGTTTTTCTATTGGTTGTGGCTGGACTGACGTCACTTGCCCTGAAGAGCCCAATTTTCAGGGTCTTAAAAGTGGCTTTTCGTGTCCTCTTATATACGCTTGACGAGGCTGTCATCTTGTCCTAAAAATTTCACCTTAAATTCAAGCAATTGGTAAATGGCTTTACTTTCCTTGATTAAAAATCCTTGCATTTCAAAGTAAAACGACGAAACTAATTCATTTAGATGACCAACGAAATGACCGTTTTATGTAAAATAAAACTTTTTCTTATACTTACTCAACGTAATCCTTCCCAAAAAAAAAAGTTTTCAGAATAAAAAAAATTCAACTTTACACTATCTAGTGTAGCGTGAATTATGGGGCGCCATTTCCTTCCACCCAAGTCCAAATGGCCGCCATAACAACTGGTGTTTCGGACCGAAATTTTTACTATTTTTTCGCAGTTTAATGACAGGGAAAAATTGTCAGGATGAGGATATATATACGTGAGGAAAAAAGGCATCGGTGTGCGAAATCCGCCTGTATAAAACCCCAGTAATAGCTGGATTTGTAAGCGTTGTTAAGTGGTTTTTGTTGTTTTTGCACTATACGTTTATTGCGTATAAGGACAAGTACAGTGTATATATATATATATATATATAGAAGAGAAAAAAAGGCAGATGAAAATCGCAAAATTGGCATTTTCTTGTGGGTCCTATAACTGCAGTATTTCATTCGGTCATTTCAACCGTTAATTCAGCCCTGCAACTTGTTATTCCGTTCGACCATATGGCCCCATAGGCCATCCCCATTCACAAACACAATTAATTTTTATTAGCCAAGACCATGGTTTTTCTCTCCTCCTTTTGGCGTCTCTCGAATTTTAATCCAGCTTTTGTTTAACGATTCTCTCGGGAGATGGGGCTGGTGTTCCTGAGGGGGGGGTAGGGGGTCACGTGTCACGTCGTCATGGAGACGTCGACGCTTTCCTTATTTGGACATGGGGGTGGCGGAGGGGGGGGGGGCACTAATGGCTCCATGTTGTCCCAAAACCAGGACATGTTGCATCGTCCTGCAGCGCCACCAATTGGATTACAAGGTGACATGGACCCCACCATTTTAATTTGAAGTCCCACTCCCTATAACTATCAAATATGTTGTAATGAGGAAATTGGGGAAAGGTCAATGCAATAATAATGTACAATATACAAACATCAACATTCGCATGATTGCTGCGTTGCCCTGTTTTCTGTCTTCAATTAATAGTATACATTTCAAAATTAGGACACTTAATTAGGTTGTTAATATTATAATATAGACGACATGCCCATCCTAATTTGACACCTGTTCTATAATATACAGTATAAAAGCAGAATTCTAAGAGTAATACTTTATTTTATATATAAGATGATATGGTTGTTACACACTATAACTATTTGCAGCAAAGTTTTATCTTTATTTTGGAATTGAGAATTATTAACGAATTCCTAAATTTGTTTATGAAATGCATTTATCATACATTGCACATTAAAAATAATACACGTATACTTATGCATATAAATATATATCCCAGCATGCATGTTTGACATTTTATTTTAGAAATATGTAGATCTATTGGGTATTCAATTGTTGATATGGATGTATACGAAATATCTGTACATGTGTATATAGGTTATCGATATATTATAGGATATACTGTATTCTGCATACAGTTCACCTTCACAGATGTTTACCATAAAATATACATTAAGTTTTTGGATGAAAAATTAATACATAAAAGCATGCAGTCAGTATAATATCATGACTGCATATATACATGTACATACTGTATATATACTATACTGGTTTTTCTGTTGACATGTTTTCACTAAAAGCAATGAAAAAGCAAAAAATCTATACCACATATTTTGTTCTCAGAAATTTAATAAAATTGAAACAAGCTTCTCATCTTCCAGACAGAAAGCCTCTTAAAAAAATCGAGTTATGACATGAAATTATTCTGTCAAAGAGACATGAGCAACATATATATAGTTTTAATTGGTCAAAAAACAATTCGCAGACTATATTGTGTGTTATAAATGTGCTTCTGATTTCCTGGACCAAATGCAACCACCGCATTAAATTTAGCCATTTACTGATTGCCAACCATCCCCCCATCATAACAATAAATTAGTTTTCGTATATTCATATCCGTAAAAAAAGGACTCAAATGATTCTTATAAAGTTTTATGTTGCATGCATGCATGCTGAAGGATTCCAAGAATGGATTCCATGGCTGTTTCATTAAACTGTTGTTCATCAATATTTTAGCCTGTAGGAAAAACAATGGATAATATACAAGCACCTGAGATTTATGAGGCCACACGAGTTGCAAGTTCTCAGAAAATTTTCTTGTGACAAATTTCCATATCTTATAAACATTTCTCTTTAATCAAAAAAATCTCTTTAATATACAAATTAATCCAATCAATGTCTATGCTTAAGCATGATGAATTTGATGATTTTAAGAATCAAAATAGGAGGCACTTGAAATAAAAATATAGCACATTGTGTTTTTACATGTATAAATTAAATTATTTTAATGTGTTTTCTACACGTGTTTTATATTGTTGTTTTTAAAATGCGACGTGTTATTACAAATATTTTGTTCTGAGAAAAACAATACACTCTTTTCATATTCAAAACAATGCTTTCTCAGATCATTAAAATGCAAAGTTTCATGTGAAATTGAATTTTTTTTTAAATTAAAACCCCTTTGTCTTCCTTTTTTACTTTTACTGTTTAGCAGGCCATGACCAAAAATTCAAAATAATACACAAGGTAGGCGATTATATATACTACATGTACATGTACTGCATATATGGCTATATTCCAAACATTTTTTCAGTCATTTGAAACGCAGTAAATTTTTAAATGCTTACTAAATATTCCCTATAGAGAAAATATTCTCTATATTCTCTATATTCTCTATAGAGAATATTTAGTAAGCATTTAAAAATTGTTGTTTCTTATAACAAACAACAAATTGATTCATGAATAACAAAAAATAACAGTGCAATATTGGTTAAAATTTTGAGCCATTTTAGAGATTGTTTGTTCAATTACAGTATAGAACCTGGTTAAGTGACCACCTGTATAGTGACTTCCTCTGCATATTTATATTGACCACTTATAAATAGGTTTTAATGCATATATGTTTTCCTTTATAAAATTTATAGTGATCACCTGTAATGCAGTGATCGAATTTGATCATCTTTGGGTGGTCACCTTTAGCAGGTTCAATGTTTCAATCTTATCATGGAATATTGTAAAAAAATGCAATATTTGTTTTCCTAATAACGATTAATGTCTTTATAAAGTTGATTATTACGACACTATATGGTATATATACTTGACTCGTAAACATTGCACATGGGGTGTTTGATGTGTTTTATATTCTTACATATCTGATATAGCTGCAGACTGCATATACTGTAGCCTATATAATTTGTCGTTAGAGCAGTAATCGGGTCAACGTGTATTTTAAGCAATTACAGTAAATCTAATAATTAAAGGCAATAGTATATATTTATCTCTTGAGTGCCAGATTGATTGATGCCGACTTGAATTTCAACTTTCTGCAGATGTTATTCCACCCACATTTTTTCCTGTTAACAATTTTACCAATTCAATTGCTGTTGTCGGTCAGTTGGACTAAGTAACACGATGCCAACGATACAACGTATATAATTTATGAGACTTTTATCAAATTCTAGTTTTTTAATTGTATCAAATTGCGTACGGTGACCCCGAAAGGGACTTTAATCAGATTCTGAAAAACTAAAAAAATATGTTAAGTGAACGTATAGGGACCAACAAACTTACTCTCTTGAATATTTTTGTCGCAGTGCAGTCGAAGTAATACATTGTAACAATTTGAATCCTCATTTAGAATTTTTTACAAGTTTCTGCTGGTTTTAAGACAGGTTTTTAGAGGTGTTTTTTTAAAGGAAAAATATATGTGGTTCTTGAATCTAAAACTGAATTGTATACAATTTCGATACATTGAATCATGCTTTGCAGTCTGTGATCTTAAACAGATATGTAAATATGGGTTCTACAATTCTGTCATGTAAATTCATCGCAGATTGTATGATGATGACAAAAGCACTGAATTGAATGAATAAAAGCAGTTGTTTAGACCTGTGTGTTTTTATCGGAACACAAAATATACCCAAGGTTATTTCCGGTTTCAAACCCATAGTTTTCGGTTATTTTACGTACTCTTATCACTATATGATCAGAAATGTAGGGACGGGTTATATATACTTATGCTTGTTGATTAGTTCTTAAAGATAAATTGTATACATATAGTAACTATACTAATTATATCATTTACTTGTAATCTGGTTGTTATGTAGGTCATATTTTTTATAAAGCTGCAAGCACATCATCCCAATCTACATGTATATACATGTACAACATGACATTTTCTTGCAGTAATATATATGTGCTGGTCATTATTAGCACACAAAATAAAATGTTACATTTGCATGCATGGTAACATGTTGAATGCTTGAATATTCAAAACATTTATTATGCAACAAAAAATACCATTTGCCTTCATGTGAATTAAAGTGTATATCTGCACTAAGCGTTATGGTGTTATAACACCTATAACTATATATATATATATATATATATATATATATATATACAGGTATACTGTATACAGTATAGCAAAATATCGTCATATATGCATTAATTCTAAGTGCATGCCCCATTGTGAAGGTGTGATAATGTTAATGCATATGCAGTGTTCTTTAATCTATACAGTCCTCTTTTGTTAAAATACATCATTTTTTTTTTGTTTTCCCCCTTTTAATTTATGATATATCTTTAGCTGCTCCTTATTTTGCGAATTTTTGCTTTTCCTATTAAATCCATAATTAGATCCGCATTTATTGTTTTTTGTCGTAATCTATTATATAGTTAATATGCATCAAAGTCAAAAGTTTTTCCCGAAATTAATTTTCGATCACGCGAACGTATACACATTTGCTCATAATTAAAAAGGGGTGTTGGGCAAAACGTCTGTCAGTTTCGGAAGAATTTTGGACAAAGAAAGGATTTTGATGTGTCGGTCTATTTGAAATTATTTTTTACAGAAAATTCCGATAATTTGAAATTCGCTAACATCGCATCAGTTCAAAAGCAGTAATGATATATTATCAATCTAGCATACCAATTAATATATACGATATAATCCATTTAATTATTTTGCATGTGGTCGCTTTCTGCATGGCGATTAATTCACAGAATCGAAATTAAAAATATTTTTAGTTCATTATTAAATAAGAGTATATATAAACCAAAGAAAAATTAGATTTTACCTATAAAAACTAATATTTAATTTTATAATTTTATATGTAATTGACAGACATAAATGTGAAATTTGCAGGACTTTTGATCATGGGATTATGTTTATACAAATGAGCATGTACATGTACAGTATGTCCCCAAAATTTGGCATATACATGTTTATAGGTAACCACGTGACATGTGACAGCAAATTTCACATATTCATTATCATTATTTTGTGTAGTCTAATATGGTAACATCTCTTCATAGTTTTGATTGATCTTGTTGTAGATGTTCTACATGTAGGTCTATGTTCATGACATATTCTACATTTGATGAATATAATGTAGCCTATACTTTGATGTCAAGGTTTAAAACCAAGGAAATTTTAAATAATGAATTATAAGCTTATTTATGTATCTTGAAGTAAATCAGCTAGGGTTTTCCATGCTGTCTGCATAGTGATATACAACTATGTTTCTAAAATGAATTCATATTTACCATAAATAATTCCTAAGGTTTAGCACTGTGTAATCCATGGCTTTTCTTAATCCGAGCCGTTCTCAAATGGCCGCCATCTTGTAGTGCCTAAGTCTAGCCGCAAAGTTTCCTTAAATTAGATGCGTTTTTTTTTTTTTCAAAGTTTTTCTCCAGCTTTCCGTTAATTCCCTTATTCTTTACGAGGTAAAAATGTCTTACCTTAGTTAGGATTCTCGTCTTTACACTTTGCTTGCATTTTATGGAAGCTATCCTTGGCTTTTAGCTTTTTATTTATGGTTGCATTCCGCGACCTTTCTAACAGGCTTTTCAAATAGAGATTTAGATCTCGGAAGGAAGTTATTTTTATAACGGCCATATACTTCACTTGTATGGTTGTGCTACCCCCCTCACCCCCACCCGAACACCATTGTCTCCCTGCTCCATGGGATCCCCCGTTGTGAACATGTGACAACTGTATGCTATTTAGTTGCCAATTGCAACGTGTCACTTATAACCAAATGCCAAAATAAATATATATCAGACATGACCATGTTTTTTTTCCTTGACTTTTAAGGATTTGAATTGAGTTTTTCATTCACTATTTGAATGGAAAACTATATATATGTATCATGTTTGCGATATAACAACTATATGTTTAGCTGTTTGGAAAAGTTATGTAGCTTAAAATTTATGATTTAAACTCGAATTTCAGATATATAATCGAAAAATCCTATATATATAATGAGTTATTTTTTTACAATGAAAACAAGATAATATTTATACTTTTATTTCAATTTATAAGTATTTTAATATATAATTTCGTGGATGGGGGTATACTTGAAAATGTAAGGGATGTGCATTGAAAGTCTGGAATTTTTCTATCAAATTTACAAACTTAATCAGGATAAGTAATATACATTGTTCTTTTCTTTGTCTTTTAAAACATGCCATTGACACAAAACATGACATGTTATGTATATATGGAAACATGGCATCGTGCATTTTGTTTATAAAATGTGAACGAATTTTTTATTTTCATTGTATATATTCAAACCTTTTTTTAAAAAAAGTAATATAATGTACATTCAACGTGCATTATTTTCTCAAACTTTAAATTCTAAAGTAAAACGTGCATGCATATATATTAAGCTTCTTAGAATTTAGAAATTGCCATGCATTGTGTTATTTTATCTATATGTATTGTCTGGGACAATTAATGAAAAAAAAATGTCACGAAATCTGGCTGACCAAGTAAAGCTATAGATAACATGTATAGTAATTTAGAAATGCTGTTAGTTTTATCATGAGTCATAAAGCCACCTTCTTGCATTTTTAGTATTGGAAAACTAGCATAGAAAATGTGTGCTGGGAGGTAGCAAAAATGCACAAATTGGCGAGGTACATACCATTAATTACTCGTAATTAAACTCTGTGCATGCACGCTTCAATTTCAGATGTAATATTCAGTTTTCGCTTTTCCGATTAATTTCCTTTTTATTATTATTATGAAACACATATTCGGTTTATGTCGTCGCCCTATCTGCTCACACGCTATATGCGTTAGAAAATATATGCAAAAGCTATTGTTTTCACTGCAAAATGCTAGTCATATAATTATTATAAAATATTCAACGTTTGCAAATTGCGTTGTATTTTATGAATTGCTACGTTTTTAAATGAAGCTTAAATGCGCGGATTATACTTGTAAATGAAACGCAAAAATAAGTCTTAAAAGGGAAAAGGAAAGATAAAACGTATATCTCTTATGTGCTCAGCTTTTAATTTTCATATACAAACCTCACCGAGTTGTATGACCAACTTCAAAAGTTCAAATTAATGGCGAAATTTGGGCTATATATTGCACACTTGGGGATGTTCGGCTTTACTGTATATATACACCACGTTTCTATCGCCACTGCAACATTTTGCAAAAGGTTCCTATACACGTGTCATTTTACTGCAAAGACCTGCATTTTTACGAGAAAAATACCGAGTTGCATTATGAATATATTAAAATTTGCCGGATTTGCGCACTTTCTTCAATAAAAGAAATGCTCTTGTGATAGCATGGTGAAATAAACATTTAGATTGAGGTCCATCTATATAATAAAATTTTATGCTCGCTGAATTTTTCCAACTAATTTACGTGTCATTTTCATTTTTATTTCCTCATACGTGGAAAAGTATACTTCCCAAATTTCCATTTAAAAAAGTTCTACTAAACATGTTTTCCTTATCGTGCAGGATACACAACAATTTTAAACTTGTGTTGAAAACAAACATTTGGAAATGCTATATGGATACGACTGTTTTGTAATCATGCATGGAATAGGACATTTTTTGCTCTTATATATATATATATATATATACATGTATGCTCTTAAGTGATTGCCAAAATTTGGAAGAAATATCATGCCAGTTGTTTGCAAACAATTTGCCTGCAATCACTTTTTTCCATATGTGCATGTATTCAAAAATATTTATGCATAGCATATAGATTGATAGAATGTTCTGGATATATTAATTTATATTGTTACTTATACATGTATGTGATAATGTGAACATTGTATACCCACTAATGCATGCTAATCGTTGAACTGCAACATGTCAATCAATTACTATTTTTTATATAGGCTTTAATACAAATTTAAGAAAGATAATTATAAAATGATTAAGCATATAATTAATCTTGAAGTTAAAAACCTTGAATTCAATTGGATAAAAAATTAACCAAGTCAAACTATACACGGAATTTAGCATTTCAACCCTGCAGACTAGACGTTTTCTTGATTAAAGGCTTTTTATTTGATAAAGTACATTTTCTCACGAAAATTTCTAAGTGGTCTGAAGAATTATGCTCCTATAGAGATTAATTTAGTGACCCCATGGTCTTAAAACATTTCGTGACACGATATAATTATAGTAAATACATGTTTATAATTTGAAATCTTATCCATAAGGCAGCTCGTCTTAATTTATAGTCTAGAAAATTTTTAAAAAGCATCACACCTATTAATAATGTATATCGTGATATGGGAGTTTTGCATATATTTAATTGTTCTTAAAGACATCCATTGGGTCCATCAACTTTACGAAATATTGATCGATGGAAAATTCCGGCAAAAAATGATGTTAATTCAACCATGCACTGTAATTGAATTTTTTTTGTTGGTTTCCAAAAACATCAAAGCGCTTGTTTACATACATTTTGATTTATTCGGACGTTCGTTGATGTAAAAAATTCTTCATGTATTCATGCATGTATAATGAGATATATAATATGGTTTCTTGTTAACTTTAATATCATGCATGCTCTTTTACTGGAAATATAAATAATAAAACGACAAAATATGCAAAATTCCAAGATCAGTAAATTCTCGAAAACACAACGACAGCAGTTTTTCGTGGACTGAATTTTCAAAATGTGGACTTAATAAATATGGTGTTCATCGGTGTCATTTTTCTTAAAAAGCATTACAATGTACTGTTCCACCTCTATTCTTGTTCCATGCATTATACCTTGAGAGGTTATCTTGTCAGGTTTATTACTTGCAAAATGAGTATCCAAAATGATAATATGCTTTCCATGCAAACTGCATGACTAAATTATATTTATAAAACATCAGTTACAAATTAATGCATCAATAATTTTCCTGTTATCATCGATATTCAATAACATAGGCTTATATATAGTGCTTTGTAATGCAGTAAACATGGCATTATAAAACATACTGTAATGTACTGTGTGTGTACCAATGTGCGAATATGTAGATCTATATATTGCAAAATTCAAGTATATACATGTATATATATATAAATATAATTTGTTGTTATTTTATGAATAACAGATGTATTGTCAGGTTCAATTCAAGATGTACATTTCGTTGTATTTTTTGGGTCAGTTGAGGAGGTGCATTGCCCCATAAAATATTTTTCTTTCATGACAAGCTTCATAAAATTTCAAGTAAAACAGCACGTATTGTTCACAAATTGAACGAAATCAGCAATTTACCGTACGAAAACATGCATTTTAATAGAGCAAGAATGAATTTCTGGGGTGTATTAAAATGCCCTCTGCTTGAAGATTGACTTACCTTAATGGGCCTGACTCAGGTGCAGTGGGGCTTTAAGTAGCACTTAAGTGAATATTGCAGGATAACAGTTGTGGCAATCGCTTCATATTGGTATTATATAAAGTATAGAACAAGTGGAATCTAATTGGCGATTCAGACAAGATGGAGCAATTTGAATCTCGATTTTATAGTTGTTTGTATATGCATTGTAAAACAAGATCCAACTTTTTGCTAACCAACTGTAAACTATACCGTTATGCTCATATTTTCATAGATGCATATAAATCTTTTTATTGGTCTGTGTTGCTTTTACGATCGTTTCAAGATTTAAGTTGTATAACCCACATCCAACACATTTTTTCAATTGTTCATTCGCAAAGCATCATGGGAATATTTGCGCGACTGCTATCGGGAATTTAATGTGTTTAAAATGTCATCAAATTCGCCACACACATTGATATTTTATAATATAGATGTCTTATTTATTTGCATGACATTCTTTGCATGCCGTTAAATGTCCGTATAAAACATTTAAAGTATAAAAAAATCAATTCATTGAAATGCGAAATGGCAATTTAAAAGGGTCATATCTGTCACTGTTTAATAGCTCATCTCTTTAAAATTACGACCTGCTGTGGCTAACAAGCATGGCTACTTAAACATGCTTGTTTGGCATATACTTATAGGTATACACGGTTTACATCTGCAGGATATTTGAAATGGTATATACATGTACAAGATGAATTAATGCTATAGATATTTATACATGCATGCATGTAAGGCCAACATCCAAATTTCATATAGTATAGGAACCGCTCCAATTTGATTTTAAAAAAATCTATAGGTGTAAAGGACTTATCTTCATTTAAAATATTATTTGCATTATAGTTATTAATTAAACCAAATTTAAAATATAACTATAACAACTTATATAAAGCACTGGAAATAACAAATGATTATGGTATATATACATTTATATAATCTCTGCAGAGCACATGCTGGATGGAAACATAAGCATGACATACAAAAATTATATATGGGATTATATGGATTTTTAGTGTATATTTCATCTTTTAAAGTTGTATGATTTATGTCCATATGTCTATATTTGAGCAATTTAGGACACTAAAGGCCGGAATTCATAGTCGTCGAATAAGCACTATACTTGTGTGTTAAAAGTATACAAATAAGTACTACTTATACGACTATGAATTCCGGCCTAAGGGCCAAATATATAGATGACCATATATATATATTTTAATATGGCGCTATTATAAGATTTAATATCACCTATATAATTTTTTCACCGGGACGTGCTATACCATATATTTTTTTAGCTTATATATTTTGATATTGACCTATAATTTAGGTCCTAACTCGATTTTTTTTTATTATTAAGAAAGGTCATAGTTCCAGCTTGATGTTATTTTATATCTCAATCTAATTAAAACCGATAGATTTTGAGCATCAACACTAATCAAGCACTGATGATTTATTAATTTAGTCTAATTTTCATCTCGGATATATTTTATCCAACAAGCATGTTAAGTGTTTTTCTCACGTTTTCTTAAAAGTGTACTATAGTCTTTGAAGCTTATACTGATGATACATATTATAATAAAAAAAAACTTCAAAGTTTAGTTGTAAAGTTTCGCTAGTTCCCCATCCCTCCATGAGAAGGAGCTGTTCTGATATATGTTGCATGTGGGCAGAGTCTAAAGTTTTTCGGCTATTTGTACGATTGGTTAGAAAACCTTTCCCCCTCTCTCCTAAGCCTAAAAAATCCATTATGGCCGCCACGTGACGTCAGCACCATGTTCTGCATAAGTAGGTTTACCTTAAGTGCAATTTGGCCAATGGCGAAGCGCCTTTTGTTCAATGTCTCCTGCGGACTTTTATGTAGTTGGGGAAATGCTTTGAATGGGAAAAGGAGGAAAAGCAGAAATTGAAAGTTTTTCTTATCAACAACGTTTCAGGATTTTTGCTCTTCTCTTCACTGAATTAACTTTTAAGATGGTTATTTTTTGCATTTCACGCTTCGTGTATCAACGTGTATTGCAGCGTGCTTTTTCAATTGCACGAAAACATGAAATTTCGACCGTGTGTATATATAGAGACAATACGTGTCTTGGGAATTGACAAATTTCCAAGGCACGCTTTTTTAATGTCATTGGATGCGTGTAAGAAAGCGAAAATCTTATTAAAAATTGCCTCAAATCTCGCTTCTTAATATGTCATGGTGCTGTGAGCAATTTTTTTTTTTTTTTTTTTTTTTTTTTGGTGGGGAAAACGTAATTTTACGATATTTTGCGAGCCTTGACGAAAGCACCGGTTTAATTGTTGCATTAAATATTCATCAAAAATAATATGCTGAAAGCAACATTGAAGCTGCATGCAGTTTTTTAAAGCAGATATACCTATAGTAAATTTTCAGGTTTTTTTATTCAATGTTAGGAAAATTAGCTTAAACTCGCTTCAAAATATTTAAAGCAAATTTCAATTTAATTTTTTATTAATTTTTTTTAAATTTTAAAAATAGCGCTTCATTCAGTATTTTTTTTTTTTATTTCATTGTGTTTTTCAAGACGGCAGGCATGCAGTGCTAGGCTTAATTTCCTCTTCGTTATAAAAAAACCGAGTTTGGGAAATTCATGTTCTGATATAAAATTATCGTCATACAGATCTGTTTTAATTCAATTTTTAATTTGGAGTTCTTGGCTTGTTATACCTTCTTTTTTGGTTGACGTTTGAGTGCATTTTAAAACGTGTCATTTCATCGGCATGTCTGTTCACCTATATACATTTTCCGTTAGCTTTGAGTCTCAATAGGCTTAACAAAAGAGCCCGTTGTTCAGGCTCAAATGGCCCAAACTAGGTCAGTCTTTAAAATTTAGATCATGGGGCTCGTAAAGTCATTTAGCTTGCGCTACAGGCCTATTTCCATAAATACTTGCAAGAATGGCTATACCCAATACAATGTGTATACATGTTGCATTTCGGCATTTCAGCCATGCAGCATGCATGCATGCATGTGCAAGAAATATACATGTATGCTTGTACAGTCAAAGTCAAGGTAATTTCGCTATTTAAAATAAACCTAAATAGCAGAAAACATAGGATTATAATGCATACAAATCCATCTGGGTATATATATATATATATATACATTTTGACATGTTTAAATACGTATATAAAATAGTAGATATATACACCGTCGTTGCATGGGTTTCATTTATAATATTATTGAACATGTTTATTTTTTAGATAGATTATACACAATTCACCAATTGAATTATATATATATATATCCGTGCTCGTTGAGACCAGTTTATTGCATGGTTACACGAACCATCTTTAATATAGTATTGGATAACGTTGAATTTATAATTGAATTAAGGGTATATACATTGTATATGCGGATACATGCATGTCTAAATGACACTATATATATGTAGGCTATATATCCATGCCATGGGCACCGTTAACCTTATTTAATATATACTGACTGTGGTGAGGGAAGAAATAAAAATTAAATTTGGTGTTATGTAAATAATTAGCAAAAGGCTTAAATTTTAGCTTAGGGCCTATACCGATTTTCTCTTTTTTAAGTCAACCTGCATGAACTCATGCAAAGCAAAGTATATGTATGCTGTATAAAATGTATAGGCTATATATTTGTTAGAGCTAATGTATATATAGCCTATCAATTTTTTTTGTCTTTCATTTTGTCATCTTAATTGAGTTCAAAGTTCAAAACGAAATATAATATATTTCCAGATTGAATAAAAAATGACCAGTTCTTTGTTCTAAAAATTTTAGTTAAGGCTATCGGTCCTTTAGGTTAGGCTTAACTTATTCTGACATTAAAACTACATTGTATATAGTGAATGCATATGTGCAGGTGATACATTTTGTGTTTTTTTCTCCTGGTCCGGTACAAGTCCAGTTTAAATTACCGAAATAGGCCTCAAGGGTGAAGTAATTCTCTAACGTTTCGAACTTGTAAATATGTCAGGATTTTTTTTGCCGTCCCTTTTCTTAATGTCACCCCAACGCGACAGTGTAAATTGCAACCTAGAAAAAAAAATTGGGTAAAAAAAAACAACGGTTTTTTTCTGACCAAATTGGAAACAGAAGTAGTCAGTGCTGTTGGCTCAGGGGCTTAAATTATAAGCAAAGTAATGTCCATCACAGAAACTGGCTTCAGTTTCTTGGATACATGACCATAAAGGCCATCAACAATCCACACCCAGGATATTGCAGCTTATAGGTATTTTTATGATATCACTAGAAAATTCGGCATTTTTTTTTCTTGAGTCCTTTCTCATTTATTTCGGACCTTTATAGTGCTCAAGATGCTATATTATTTCATTGAAATAACATTGTCCAATTGTCCAATGGCGAGGGCTTTATTTATCGTTATTTTTATTCTGTCTTGGGATTTATACGCTGCCATCCAAAAATCGAGGCCTACGAAATTTGTTTTGTGTATTTCACCCACTCGATAGCATCTTTTTTTTTTTTTCTGGGAAAAAATATATATATAAAAAAATGCATATTCCATTATATCTAGGCCTAATACGGTAAGACGTGCCTATAAGTTATGTTTATGAATGAATATGTATAGGCTAGAGGATTGTTTATGGCCATTGTCTTCTTTTATCACAAAAACCTAACAAAAGTCCCATATTTTCCTCAAAGACCACCTCATAGAAAACGTATTCGAATGACCGTGCTGTTGTCCACCTCAGGAGGGCCAGCATTAATATTTATTATGGTTTATATATAAATTCGCCATGACAAAGACGAAAAAAAGCATTTTTTGTCATATAAAGACGACAACTTATGTATACATTTTTATTTATTTATGTTTAAATTTAATAATTTGTATCACTGTTTTTGCTAGCATACTTCAAACTTGTATTGTTTTGCATGCATAGGCCTACATTCATTTTTTGCTACCTTATATACTACATGTATATATAGCCTATCAGTTTTGAAATGTCATGTGTGAAAATTTTAAACATATTTAACTCATTTTTGTAGGTGGGGAAATACTGTATTTCTGTATACGGTATACATTCAAGTTTTATACATGCATGTATACATGTATATGCATGCCCATGCAAAGCATGCAGTGAACCATATTAAAAAATTGTTATTGCATTAATTTATGTGGGGTATTTCAAAGATGATTTAAGTTATTATACAAAATCAAAATTACTTTTACATATATATCGTAGCCTTCTTGGCTATACATGTATACGTGTATGAATGAACAATTGATACAATGTCGTCAATTAGACCAGGGTTTTTATGCATTGCTCCATGCTTTCATTTAATAACAATAATTTATCCGACTTTATAAATAGCTTTTAAATTGTGACCGGAATTCAGGCATACAGCTGGGTGAAAGTTAAAGAAATTGGGGTAAACGTTTTGACATTGGGGCCATGTCGAGTTTAGTACTATTTTAACGAATTGATGACGTCATCCTTATATACTCTATAAACTTGTATTTTAGTACCACTATAGTATAACCTAGAGAATCCTCGATTTTGATGGGCAATATAGTTTCTACCTGCGGTTTTAGATGCTTGTTTTATCGATATAGCCAATTTGCAAACGGCATTTACTGGCAATTTAATAACTGAAAATGGGCAATTATATAGAGCAGTTCTACAAAAAATGGGTGTGGTTTCATCAGTTGAGGAAACGTGATGTTGAGCTATTTGTATATTGCCTCTATATATATATTATCAGCAACAAGCATGCAGTGTTGCAAAATTTTAACAATAAAAAGAAGTCAGGGAATTTTCTGAAAAGTTTTGGAAACTGTTAACATTTTTTGGTACATATGCACTAAACCGTTTTTAAATTAATATACATGTCCTACAAAAATCTCATATATTTTTAAGATAAGATATGATGAAATCTTATACTTTAATCTAACCATTTTTTTAAAACATTTTTCAGACCATATGCATGCATGGGTCTTATTCACGTCATGCATGAAATCCTCATCGTCATATTCCTATAAATCTTCCCATTGCCATCACTGCAGCATTATAAAAATTCTTTAATTTTTTCTTGTGAATATATATATAAGTGTAACAGAAATGGCACGAATATAGCTACATGTATACACACGCGCACTTCCCTATAAATTTCAAAGCGAGAAAATTGGATTTGTAATCTAAAAATGAGAAATTTTATATCCTTCGAGCGTTTATACCTTAGGCGTGCTATTATGCATTTTAGTATGATGATATCCCTCGGAATTAGTACGTATAATAAGCTCAGCATTGCATGCATGCTATTTTTTTATATTGCATTGACACTGCACACTGTTTTACGATCTTTTCCCCAGCACTCGTATATATACATGCTTTATAGCGTTTCCCTAATTTTTTTTTTGTGTTGCAATAAAGCTTTTGACAATTACACAGCAGCATGTCAAGCATGCTTAATTCGGCGAAAATATAAGTTTTAATCAACAGCTATGTAATTGGATTAAATGATCGTACCATATTCATTTGCAGGCGTATAATTTTGCATGGTTTTTTTTTATACACGCCTTTTTTTGTCCATATAATTGGTAGTATAGGCCATTTGTGGCCAGGTAGCCATGGACGGTACACATTTTCTGTAATTAGGTTAATTTCTTCCCCATGCACAAGTGCACTACAGCCGTAAGCTGTAGGCCGCCATTGTGCAACGAAATACGTTTCAACACACAAAAGATTCTGCTTTCTATTGATATGTCCAGAAGGCCATTTTTTCTCTTCTTAACATCAATGGATGCATGGATACATGCAGCAGCAAACCTTGCACAATGCAGGTCCCGTTTTCGACCATCTTAAAATGGTTTCTTGGTGGCCATATAGCTATAGTAAGGGAATCACGTGGCCTTGACGTCATCACGTAATCAATACAAATTGGAGAATTTAAATTACGTCAGATGGATTGTGATTCCTACATAACATATTCAAATGATTTTATAGGGATCAAGCATATTATATATATATCTACATGTGGACTATATATATATATATAGATTATAAACATTTTTTGTACATAAAACGCCAATCAAGATTTTTTAAATTTCCATGTTTTTTTTAACTCTATATATATAGCGTGCTATAAAGATGTTTATGAATCCATAGAACATCGGTATATATATATATCTTCTTTATAAAATGACAGATTTATTTGTAGCAAATATAAAATCAAACGAAATTTGACCAATTGTATATATATAATCCCATATACTAATTGGTATATATTGCTTATCATGTAGCATGAATTACAGTATACAGTAGATCTATGTTAAGTAAAATATTGATTCAAAATTGCGTTCTTGTGATCTTTTAAAAAACTTGTGTGAAATCATGCACGAGCTTGTGATTTTTGCATTTTGTTTTTAAATTTGGGGGAGGGGGAGGAATCGTAATCATATTTTTAAACCATCATACCAAATTTAAACAAATAGTCTATACATGTATACACATTTCAAAATGTGCTGATTTTGAATACACAATTTTTATGTAGTAGGCTATAAACAATTAAAAACAAAACATTCTTATATTGCATATCATAAAAATATAATGAGAATTTGAAATTTATCAAAATTTTGCTGTCGACTTTTTAAAAAAATTGAATTAAAAAAACCCATTTCTCGTTTATACGAGAGGTATTGATTAAGGTTGTTGGTTGTGCATTTTTCGTGTGCGTGAGATGTATAAAAATAACTGTGTTATGCGGCAGGATATTAGCTTAAGTCATGTGGGAATTAATTTTTACAGAGTTGGGTCTATATCCTCATCGCACTTGTGTGGTGTTAAGCCTCCTTATATATAGCTCCCCATTTCTCTGAAGGAATAAATAATCCACAAATGCATTAAAAGTTTCATCTCATTTCCGATTAATATTAAAGGGCCCATTCGCTAACGAATGCTTCTACGGCCTATCAGAAATTGCGCCTTTCACGACACTTTGATTTATAACTGCATTTGAATAAGCCATTTTGCATCCTATATACGTGATGCTGTTTTAACCAGCTTTTCAGCTTATTTTCGATCCAGGCCTGCACGCCTGCAGGCCAATTTTACTGCAGTTTTGGTGAAAACGAAATGTATACACATGTATACCATCATCTTGCAAACGTATACCTAAAACATACGATTGAAATGGCATCGTTTAATGGAGGATTAAACTTTGGCATTCTCCTTTTATAAATTACCTTTGAAACCTGTTTTTAATTTATATATAATGAAGATTTGTATAACCATGACTATAATTCGTAACTTTTGACACATCCTGTATATTCACAAATGTGGACATGAAAATTATTTTGTATAACATGCAGGATTTGCAAAATATAATAGCTATAACGTGGGTTATTTTAACACTGTTTCATGTTAATGTGTATACAGATGTTACTTTAAAGGGGGAATTCATAATGACACAACAATGCATGACATAACCTCTTATATATGCAGCGAAATTCATACTTAAAAACCGTGTGAAAAACTGTTTTAGTGCATGATATTCCAGGCACGTTTTTCAAAACAACATTGCATGCGTGCTAGCAGTAATTTTACATGTTTTATATAATTGGCGACATGTTTTACTAAGAAATTATCGATTAATGTTTAACAGCAATAATAAATTAAATTAACATATTTTTAGCATATCCCAATTTAATAAAGGGTCAATATCTAGCAGAAATTGCATCTTAAAACCAGATGTTTTACTGTATACAAGTAAAGCGCTTACCTTATACATAATTCTACGGAGTCCCTTCGGGGACACGATGCAAAATGCATTAATTTTTAGAGAAATTTGTATACGAGCACTATAGAAATGTTGCAACTCCAGGGCTAACTTAGTAGTGAATGACCTTTTCATTTGTATACAGTGGGGTCTTTTTCACACCACCCCCAAAATTGTTAAAGGCTTAATTTTGGCCCGGGTGCAATGGGTGCATGCAGGGGTGCCACAAAATGTGTTAGCAATAAAAATCGCCATGTGCTCTTTCGGCACAAAGTTAGCGAAAGGGGACATAAAACAGGATGCTATTGATGGATTAAAGACAGAGAGGGGTGATAAAAGATGACGATGGACATGTGCTAAGCAAGGGGTATATATCTGTGCCAAGATGGCCGCTGCATGTTGAGGATTTTGGTATACGCGGTACTATTAAAGCCAAAGGTTTTATAGGTTTTTTTTAAAACGTGCTAATAAGCTCAGATGAATTTTATAGAATTTCCCACACTATATATAAAGCTAATCGGCTAACCCTGTAATTCACAAGTATGCCATGGATGTAGCACCAATTAAGGAGACATCTTTCATATTTCAATCAGGGATCTTCAAAACCAAACGTATAATTGATCCATGACAAAGTATGCAGTCTTAATAAAACATTCAGGTATCCTTGTAATGACGAAGGTTTACCATATCTTTTCATCATAGGCTAATCTTAGTGCAATCATCTATATACAAATAATTTAAATTGAGCTTTTAACAGCTTATTTAAATGGGGGGAGGGGAAGGCAACTCGAATCCACCCTCAATCAATCCAATATTTTTTGTGGCCATTTTACCGAAAATGGTGTGATATTGTATACAATTCTTAATATCTTAAACATGCAGAATGCCACCAAAACTAAAATTTTCAATTTATACCTGACTTTTTTCGGGCTAAAAAACGTGTTAAAAACAGATGTCAATTTTATTTACGTAAAATGATGTTAAAAGGAATTAAAAGAGAAATTCTATAGATTTAGGGTTGGCTGATTGTACAATCACTTTTGTGATAACAACTATAATAACTGCATAAAATGGCTATGTAAATGAATGCATTTTTGCAAATGTATGTTGAATTTCCTGACTTTTCAAAATGAACCACTTTTTCATAACTATTCCAAACCTATTCAATTTCCCTAAGAATCCCAGATTTTACAGGGATTGATTACCCCTATCATTACTATTTTTAATTGTGCCCATTGTGACATAACCAACATAGGCAGTCTACATGTCTGTAGGTTTATAAGACAATTTACTAATTGTATATAACTAAGCTATTCTTTAAAAAAAAAACTTAAAAACCACGGTCCCATGTTTCATGTATGGGACCCAGAACGTGATTTTGATGTTCGAATTGGACCAAACAGAGACTTTCTATTATGTTAGCCAGCACAGTGACGTCACGTGACGTCGTACGATCAGCCAGTGATGTAGAAGTTTGATAATGAATAAAGGGCGAATAAAATTTACGCAAATGGCCGTAATATATTGTGAATGCACGTGTTTATGTATAGGCAATAGCTGTTTTAGTAGCCTACATAGGGTTTCTAGAATTTCTCCCACATTTTTCACCATAGCCAGGACTATAGGTCGATCGTGAGTGGCCAATGGTGTCCCCTTCGATAGCCATTCATCACGGGTGTCTACTGACCCACCCATTCTCACGTGGGACGTCCCGCCATTGGTCATTTGAAACACCTCCCCTAAGCGGGCCTTTGTGCCCAATTTATGACGCTGGAACCTATGGGGCATAGCTTGAAGCCATCTGGCCATACGAAAGGGCCACTTGGCGTTTAGGGGTACTTCCCCTTCTGCTAGGCTTATTATTTATCATATATTTTAATGGCTTTTCGACCCGAATTAACCATGCCAGGGCAGGGCAATCATCCCCCTTATGGTAATCAGTAACCGTTGGGTCCCAACTATATGTCTCCAGTAGGATGTTTGTTGGTTGGTCGGTTAGGAACCTATGTTTGGTGACGGCTTCTATTTTTTCGTTTTTCTACCACAATTTTTCGGATTTTTTAGCCAATTTTTCACATCGGCTTGTGTATAATGTTTCGAGCGTCGTTTATTTAAGCCGTTTTATATATGGGATTTTCTATATGTAATGTTTGGATGGTTCCATTGCCCGAGTAAGTTGCAGTCTTTTCCTGGACTTTTAATATATTTCCATTTGTTTGAATTTGACTTTTAAGTTAACCCTAACACACACAAAAAATCACGGTGACACCCTGTATTGCTCGGCAAAAATAGTTTTGAAAACTTCCCAACTTTTGCGCCAAATAGCTTTTCCAGAATGGTTGATGAAGGTCGACGCTCAGTGCGCATGCGTGGACTCGGCGGCCATTATGTTTTCGGTGACGTAACACGTGATGTCATAGCCTGCTAGCTCCCTATATAGAAGAGGGCATTGTTTGCATAGATCGCGAGGCTATACGTAATGGGCCATTGTCGTGACACTAATGGGACATTATGTAGGCAGAATTCATTAACCGAATAGTTATGGGAATTTTTCACTGATTTAACATATGGGTTCAGTTGCGTCATGCGGTAGTTAAGCCATTGTACTGCTAGTTTACATGTAAACACTCCATATTGTCAATGTAAACATTTTTATTTCGCTATTATAGGCCTACTTTTCCTTATATGCCTGCAATGACAGAGCATTTTATCGGTCTTGCTTATTATAGCATATATATTTTTGGCCGATTCGGCGATTCCAACTACACATAGAGATCAGACTTTTAACACCTATATTATTTTTTATACTATTGTGCTATAGTAATTAAATTTCTTCGTATGGTGCATAATTTAATTACACGTGATATTCATTAAATCTGGTTTTATTTTAATTATTCTCAGTTTTTTAATCCACCTATAACGTATATATCTTACGTTGAACAATATATATCCGTCCAGTTATAGTTTATAATAAGACCCATACACCAATTAAAACTTGTAAATAGCATACCTTTATATAGTGATGGCCCTGGAAGTAGCGATAACTCAGTCGGCACCAACAAATATATATACGATCACTCCTGCAAATAGCACAACTTATGACTTGGTCCCAAGGCTTGCGTTATTCTCAGGTTATGGTGTACTGGAAATTAGCGTTCTAAGGCCGGAATTCATAGTCGTCGAATAAGCACTACTTGTGTGTTAAAAGTATACAATTATATACTTATACGACTATGAATTCCGGACTTAACTTCCGCTCTTATATTCTCTTTTATTACCATATATTTCTATACCTAAATATACTGAAATATTTTTGCATATATTCCAATAAATAGTATATAGTTAATTATATAGGCTATATCAATTTTTTTCCATTTGATATGCACATGGTGCCTGTTATCAAGAATGTGCTACTATTTTCTAAGCACTTGAATACATTATAATTTTAGTCTATTATTTTCGATTCATAATTCAATTCGTGTATTATAAAATCTTATAAATCTATAGCATTGAGTTTTATAGAAACTAGATGAAAATGTTATTAGCATGCTTAAGAAAAACACGTATTTAATTATCAGTCTTTTTTATTTGACAATAAACACATTTATTATTACACACACCCTGTATTTAGATGTTACAGGCAAATTACGTTTATGATAATATGCCCTGAAATGTCCCTTTCCCCAGATTGTCTACATCCAAATGCGAATGTTTTTTACCCAAAAATAACAAAGTGGACATGCAAAATATATCGTCAATTTCGTCTTTCAGATATAATCAGATGAAAAAAAATATATTAATTGGAAGTGGTCATCTTCTTGCGAGTTGGATACTTCTGGATACCGGATGTAGATGGCGTTGCTGCTCTCGATGACGTATGGCCTCCTGTTACGTATACTGAAGGTATACCGGAATACGTATGCTCAGGATACATTCAGTATACGTCCAGGGGGTTTTACATATTCAACGATGGATCCACACAGATGGCGTTGTATATACT
Source organism: Xestoiulus laeticollis (assembly GCA_034698905.1). NCBI lineage: Eukaryota > Metazoa > Arthropoda > Diplopoda > Julida > Julidae > Xestoiulus > Xestoiulus laeticollis. Next base: position 24,447 of record JAQGCC010000041.1, on the reverse strand, counting down.
TGGTTTTCCACAAAGGGCAAGAATCTTCTTTGGTTATATATGCTGCTTGCTGTTATCACTATGGTCTCAATCTTGTATTGTGTTTCGCGTAATAAAACATTTGAAAAGACCGAACCTATAGACTTATAGCCAACAGGGTCATTGTAATGTACGTTAAATATTCACAAAATAAAAATGTTGGATTAATCCATTTTAAAATATCATATTGAACCAGATTAATAATATAGGGGCCTACTGCCATTAAGGATTTATCAAAGTTTAAGACCTGATTTTTGAAAAAGTTTCAAACTTTTGCTGCAAGAGGGAACCACAATGACTGTTTTGTCCTTATTCGTTTTGGCAGGCTTTTAAAAAGGTCATTAGTTCAGAAAGTACATAAAAAAAAACTTGTAAAAAAGTTGTCTACTTGTTTATATATACATTGCGTTTCTAACCAAGCCGGTGTCACATCTGGTGTGTGTGGGAGATTTTCTGCATATATCCTGGGGTCAGGGTCCTCATCTTATAATCAATTCTGATTTCCTGTATATTAGAACTATGTGGCTGATGTAAAAAAATACAAACATTAAAGGATACTGTGAGGTAACGCTTCTTCTTTGACCTGTAAAAATAACAAATTTTATTAAGTCAAAAGAGCCCCTCAAAATCACAAAAACTATAATGTAAGATTTAGAGGGGATGATTATCATGAATTTAAACATCGCATATACATGTATACACAAATCTATCGTAAATTTCAGAAGAAAATTTCTTGTTATAATGATTGCAGCATAAAATTCAAAGTTTTATTCAACAAAAAGTGAATTATTTGAGATTATATAATTTTCGGTTAATCGACATTTTAGGTCCCCTTAGACCTTTTTGGGTCAACTGACCCCTGACAAATAAAGATGACTGTTAACAGAGGGCAGCACGACGTCAACAATACCCCATAAGAAACACTTGCCGTGGGGAAGAAATTCGGTTATTTACTATGTGTTTGGCCTAGATTTTAAGGGGAAAAGCCAAACCAGCTCCCCAAGTACATTGTCCAGAAAATGTCATTCTTGACCACCCTCTTCCCTAACTAACGACAATCAAGTAAGTGTTTGGACGATGACATTTTTAAGCTCGGGGACAAAGCTGCAAGACTTGAAAATATACGTTTTACTGAAGCATATATTCGGTTTGGAATTTTTCGAAATGATAACTTAAATTTCTAGTAAGAAAAACAACAACTTGAAAATACGCGTTGAAATTATAAATAGCTTCTAACTAGCCGAGTGCACTTGATAAGCTTGTTTTTGTGCACTGATGGTCTCATAATTTATGATGTCGCCTTTTGTCTTTTGTGATGCCTATCTCAAATTATTTTTTTAAGTTTGACGAAAAAACTTTTATTGTTAATTCATGTAGGCCTCGGGCAGCGATAATGCCAAAAATACAAACATCTGAACTTTTATAACAAAGCATCGAAATTTTTCATCTGCCATGCAGAGACAAAGCTTTTTCAAAGAAGCAAGCGTTATGATGTATATTTTAGGCCTAAAATCTTCAAAGAAAAGTAGATAGGGGAAGCCATTTTGAAATCGTATATAGAAAAATGGCGGCTGTTGTCTTTTTTCAACCAATTTTTCAGTTTCTTATTTCAAAATTTTATGATTTAAAAAACTACAAATATTATATTAGTGTTAACGTATTTCAGTATTAAAATGATCGGTTTTTTTCATAAATTTAAGTATGGAACAATGCTAATTGAATCAATGCTGAAGCATACGCTATGAATTATAGAAAAAGATACGATTTAATGAATGTAAAAATCTTACATTTTCACCGAAATCTCGATATATAATAGTTAACTAACTGGTTATAACTAATCAAACTGATATTCTAACCTTAACGATAATACAGTTTCTTTAAAAAACAAATCCCCATTGTTCCCAATTGTTTAAACCATTTTTCGATCCCCAAATATCCCGATATATGTATATACACCGAAACTAAACACCTTTCGAAAAATAATTGGCTACAATTGATTAATCAATCAGTAGTTAATAGGGTGAAGACATGCGCAAATATATATATTGTATCGTGCCAAAATGGACAATTTCCAAAAATAACATTACAAGAAAAATAATGATAATAATAGCTTTAAAAATACTTAAATTTGGCTTCATAACAAAGCTGATTATAGCGATATATTTCAATTTTACTGATTAACAATAATTAAATCTGAAAATTCTCCATGCAATTTTAATTTTTGAGAAAACTGCGAAAAAGGACAAGTTGAAACATTCAATTTTCCCAAGAAATTTGTCAGAAATTTTGAAGAAAAACCTTAGTTATTTTCTCGAAAACGGGCGAGGCCCAGTTAGCTACGTAGTTTGCTGAAGCTATACAGTGTATATACTAAAGACGTAGAAGTATAGAATGAGCTTACCTGATTGATTCGTCGCATTTTGAAATTTGTCGAAAGGGTTAAAAAGGTGGTGTAGAAAAAAAGCAAGATGGCCTCATTGTTTTTTGGTCTTTTTTTCCATGGCCGATGTTGTTGAAGCCTGCAGAGTGGATGTCGTGATCAGTTCGCCGGTTGAATTTTTTTGATCCAGTGTGAGCAGCAGTTGGCAATGGCGATGGTGGTGCAATGCGGATTCTTTGACGTGTGGTTGGTTGGCCCCTTCCTGCTATTCCTCCGGTTTGTCCAAAACGCGATTCCCGTTCTCGAAATCTCGCAGCGAACGAGAAACGATGCTATTGTTGGTGTCATGTTATTTGTAGACAAAATGCCATCTCTTCTGCAATAAAAATGGTAGCGAATTGATCGAGCCACTTTTTCAATTGCCATTTTCCACTTCCCCCCCCCCCTCCACCCCCTATGTCGTTTTAAATTATGCACAAAATGGCGACGACCAAAGGCACTTCACCGGTTCAGGTATAATGTAACGGCGGTTGAGCCTATCACAAAGGCCGTTACAATTACGTGAGTGGGTTGCGGACCGATGGGGAATATAGGATGGGGAAATTTGAAGGGTATGCAGCAGACAACAGCCCTGAAATGGCTGCTGCATGCGTGTGCAAGAAGCTTTGGCCTAGCCTATGTCGTGACACTGGCACCCTGCCTGTAGAGGCTAGCTGAAGAGCCATGGCCTTTATTATACCAAAATGCTAGGCCTAGGACGACGTCGTGACGTCATAACTGCATGCGGATCGAGGTTTTCGCACTTTTCACATTGTGGTGTCAGTAGCACTTGTGCATGTACATGTGGCAATGACATGGAAGAGACATTGTCAAGAAAATACTTGTCTTGTTTAAATTTTTTTGAAAGGTATACCCTCCTTTACAACACTACATTTGTTTACTAAAAATTTACATTTTAGAGTGGAATAGAAAAAAAGTATAATTCAAATTTAATGGATTCTGGTTATTTGAGACGTCTGTTTATGTTGTGACAAAATGTCCCAATTATCAGGAGAGACTTGAAATGAAACTTGTTTTTAGTATTTTCAAATCAAAGTATCTTTTTAAACTTGCAAATATTTTTGACAAAACTTCTTCACAGAAATTTACATTCACATACATGTAGTTGTTAATATTGAAGTATTTTGTAAGGGATGGATATCAAAGTTGTTTGGGCATAATGTTAATTTTAAACAGTTTTTATAATGTATTAAACAAATTTCTTTTGCATATATGGCATCGAAACAATGCAATTCCAAGAGTAAGCTAAAACATGTATGTGCATAAATGCATTTTAAATACGAACAATAAAGTGATTTCTAATTAAAGTAAAATATAGAACAATCAATGAATAACAATTCGTATGGGCTATGCGAGTCTGGTATACATGTACAAGTATAAGTATACTAGTTGACGTGGTTCCAATATTTTCATTAATACAATTTTGCACAATTTTGATTGATCGAAAAACTTTTTTGAATGCCACTGCTTATTTGAAACTAAACCATGCACAACACTAAGTTTAAAAAATATACAGTAGTATACAAAATTATTTCAAAAAATCACATCCCAAATTTCAAATAAAAACCTCATTTTCCTCCGCTAGATGCCGATAGTAGTTTTATTACATAACTTCATTCTTTTGTTAAACACTTCATGCACCACCATTGTCACGCAAGGCATATACAATGTATTTTCCCCTATATATAAAAGTCTGTCATGAACTTTTGTAGGCATTTTATGAACAAAACAAACATCTGCACAAAACAAACATACCCATATAAAAACGAGACATGTTAGACATGTAATATATATATACACACGACACGTGTTTTCAATGGATGTCTAAAACATAAAATTGCTATTTGTTGATTTGTCAGAAAAATATATATGCTATAGATCTGATTTACATGTTGAATAAGAAAATGACATGGCCATGCACCATATATGCAATGGGCAATCCCAGTGCTTTTTGAAAGTCCCTTGCCAAACGTTAATGTAAAATCGACCAAAGATAGAACATAAAAAGCCATTATATCTGACTACCATGCACACAGATCTCAGAGCTTATAAAACCCCCGAATCACATCAAGCTTCAGCAGGAAGTATACTAAAAAAAACTGACCGGAAACGCCACATGCAGGCATTAGAATCCCCGCAGAAACAAGCAAATTCACACCAGTAAGCTCACAGAAATCACAAACATTCATCAGATTCAATTTAAAATCTAGCCACCCTGCTGAAAAGCATCAATGCATATCTAAAATTGTAAACGTCTGAAATACACGTGTGTACCAATGTTTGAAAGGGTAAAAATGCATGTCATGGTAAAAAATGATTTATGAATTTTTGTTACAAGTTATACATTTTGTATAAATCTACTAATCTTATATTATCAAAAAAATTAAGCCAAAATAACGTTTTGCTTATATGAATATTCGATTATGCAAATGACATTGTATCTATACAGTATAGAACCTGTCCAAAATAATCCTGTATAAAATAATATTCTTTCTATGTAAAGTAATAAACCTCCATAATGTGATATTTAACAATTTTTATTGGTCACAATGATTTTTTTAAGGTAATATCATATATGCAGGCAATTAAACTTTGCTTGTGATACCCAATAACTACTGACTCCACGTGTATAAGGATTTAAAAATGGGAAATTCCCTATTTAGCAGATGTATAAACTGTAGCATGTTTACAGATGAACCTGTCTAAAATAATATTGTTCCCTGGTCCCAAGAATATTATTTTAGACAGGTATATATATGTGCAGAACTACATGTTCATAATAAACCAAATTGAAGTCTTGAGACTAATCTCAAGTACATGTATCATATATGGGAATGAAGTTATCATGCAAAGCAAGGCAATCACAGTACATTAACCCACCATAAAAGTGTTGAAAATAAAACTTTGCTCACCACTATATGGACTTTGGTGTAATTTAGACGAGGCATTTAACAACATTGTACACTGGTTTTTGCCACGACCCTCCCTATATATAAATACAGTATAAATACCATTCGGTAATCAGATTGTTTGTCTTATTAAAAAATAATTGGCCAGGCCTCATTAATCTTGGCTGAAATGTGATGGGAATGCTTACCTTCATCAGGTAGATAAAGGTTATGTATATATACAGTAGGTTTGTATTTGAGTTTTTTTATTTAATTTAATTTTTTTTTTATTTCACGGTTGTTTGAGAAATTTAACATTGAAAAAATATTTATTTAAGGCTGTTGTAATCGTATATCATCCCTTAAGAATTATTCAAGAATTTCAAAGAAAGGCCTGGTCAGCTATAGACTAAGGATAGGCGGATCTGAAAGTTCAAACAAAAGGGTTCTGACCGTTCCAAATGACCTCTCGCAAACCCCTTAGGCTGCTTTTTTTTTTCAAAAATTGTCGTGTGGGGTACGCTTAGAATTTTTTTTTTTATAAATTAACCCCTCTCCCTTTTGCCTCCAAGGGTGTAGCCACAACTTACTTGTCATTCTGGTGAACGTGTATTTAGGGGAAGGGTTTCAAACTCCCAAAAACTTATAAATTGTGATTTAACTCCGAATGTGTAAAAGATGCGATTTGTCTTGTTTAACTTGTGGTTTATTTGATCCTCCATAAACCCCGAGATTTATATTCTAAACATCCTGAGAGTTTTGGTCTTGAAACTATTAGCGAGAGACTGCTAAGGATTTCTTTGTTTCTTAATGGGGTTTTTAAAAGTTTGGATTTCAGGATTGTGTTATGGAAAGACGGGGCTCACTTAGGGAACTCATACTTTTTGAACCTTGTAACTTAAGTTACAATAACGGTCAATCGACCATAATATAGTGTACAGTTACAAAAAACCCCACTTATAGGTTTGAAGTATACTGTTTTACATTGTACAGGGTGTGTCATTCAATATATTTCAATTCCTAACCACCTATAATCTAGGACACCCTGTATATCACTTTAATGAAAACTAATTGATAAAAACAATTTCATTAATATTTATCATCACCTTAATTCTCAAACTGGCCACCTGCTTGTTATCGCAGTAAAAATTATATAGTTTCATCTATTTATACAGTATTAATAGAAATTCAACATGTCATTCAAAATGGTGGTATAATATTTGAATAGTGTTTTAACTTGACAAATTACTGTATATGTAAATTGAATTTTATCTTTTGACTTAATGATGGATTTATCAGAAGATTAAAGAAAATTTTGTACGAAATAAACATGTTGTGAACTTATATAATGCAAATATATCGAATGGATTAAATGAACTAAATATTCCATTATGCAAATGAAGCATGTCATAAGATAATGGCTTGATTGGTGTTAAAGTTTATGCTATAACAACTGCATTTAAATTTTCAGTAAATAAATCTACACCAAAATAATTTTTTGATAAAACAGCATTTGTTTTATAACTTCTTGCACGTTGTTTGTACTATATACATTGTATGTACTGTAAATAAAGGTGACAGTAAATTCCAATGTCCAAAATCAGCTAGCTAGGCTGAACAAAAATAAATATACTTTCTTGGTGCCGTCTGTCTTCTGAATTAGCACAACATGTAGTTTAAAGTTGGCCTAGCTGTTGTGATGTTCTGGTATAATATCAAAACTTGTTTTCATCAAAAATTTGGCAATGAAAAAACTTATTTCAATGAGTAGCAAAGTGTAAATACATGTACATGGGAAAATATATGTTATCACATGAATAAAATTGCCCCAAATAGTGCTCCAAATGTTGCCAACAAAGTAGTAGCTGCTGTGACATCTTAATTCAAAGCAAGTTGGCATTCCCCCAAAGAAAACTAGTTGCGGGGGTCGTTCATAAAGTCAATTCGTTGTTAAATCCATTCAAATTTGTTTTAATATACACATTTGAAATCCTAATTTTTTTATGATTTCTCAAAAATTGGTGGTTTTTATCTTATTTGTAGATATCCAAGCTTATACATGTATAATGACGTTTACCAATGCCAAGTGAGGATAAAATGGTAGCTTTAATAAAGATATAATGAATTGTTGTCCGAGGCCATTCATCCATTTTATGATAATTTATGAGTAAGTTTTAATTTTAAGTGTTGAACAATGGCACTGTTTAAGCATTTCTATTGTATTCAAGATATAACTCATACTGAAAAGAACTTTTGTCCAAATTGCCATTTTTCATCTATGATATACCCAATTTTATGCGTTTTTATGTTGAGGTAAGGTCACTCACTGCTTCCTTGCCTTGCTCATGTGAAATTTTAGGTATCAAAGCAGTCTCAAAAATCTATTGTCTTTTTTATGAGAATATTGACATTCTTGGAGTCTTTATATACCTTCTTATACATGTAGATCTACACATTGTTGACGTCATTCGATTGTTCTAAATTTCAATTACTTTCCAAAATCTTAAGTGCTGCATATAATATTAACTATATATAATTCCCAAAACTTGATAAACAAAAATATGAATTTTCCATCGTTCAATGGGTATACACATATAGCCTATATTTTGTAAAGTTTACAACTACAATTTTAAGTTATAAAAAACACGAATAATTTGTATCTTATAATGTCTCCAAATGCATCCTGTTTGTTAAAATTTATTCATCCTTACATGTATACAGTTTGTTGTTTATCCTCTGCAATAGCTATATATAATGCATTTATCCATCATTGCAAATAACTGACCGCAAGGGGGCAGAGTGGTTAAGATTATTTGACCGGATAATCAAATTAAAAGGATATTTAGCTAGCAGGATGGTGGTAGATTTGAAGGAGTGATTAAGTTTATGATGATATTAAGAAAACAATTCGTTTCAATTACACCCCCACGTCGTTATCTTAACTAGGCGTTACGTGATGGTTAGGAAAGAACACTTAGGCGTCAAAGGGTTCATTTATCCAAATTCCTTTAGACGTACGTCCGACTGCCCTTCTTTTTATTTCCTCGTGTTAAAACAGGGGGAGAGGAACCGCCCAAAAAACGATAAAACACGTCGTAAAAATAGCTCGAGCGCAACATTTTGTTATACAAACTTACGTAGATTGTGCCATAAACACGAGAGGGCGCTTTCGGTAGGATGCTTCATATTCCTGCAATCAGTAGTATATGTATTTGAGATCTACAGTTTATGAGTGGTTACATCAAAGGTGACTAAACATTGATTTTAAATAACTGTATCCCTAATAGTATGCATGATGTCAATTCAGATCTGACCAACAAAGTCAACAACGAAACATAGAAAGTGTTAAAAATATCAAATTGCTTATGCAGTATATATGTAATAACAAACTTTCCATGTTTTATATATATTTTTTTAAATGCTCTTTTCGTATGGAAACATGTCAACTATAATTTACCCATATTTCAAATGAACAAAGTGTTTAAAATGCATGGTTAAATAGTACATGTAACATGTATTTCTAAGTTAGAAGGTTCTACATGTGACATGTACATATTGCAATGAACATACACATATGTGTGTGTCATGTAGAAATCTATAAATTTTAACAGCATCACAATGTTTTGGATATTATTGATACATTCGATTTTCGCACACAATAAGTAAATAAAATAAAGCATTGTATTTCTTTTTAATGTATAAGAATTAGGGTGCCATGTAAATACAGTATATATCTTTATATATTATAGCAGCTTCAAGTAATGTTTTTTTTTTTTTTTCTGTTTCATGCAGTTACTTTTTTCCACTTTATTTGGAGGCAATAATTCAACCATGCAATAAAGGACCTACTAGTATACATGTATCTATTTAGCAAGGATATACTAGTACATGTATACAGTGAATATAGTTTTTAATTTCAATGTCTTTATGGTCTAGCCAACCGAAATGAGATTTGACATTTGGCACTATTAAGGGCTTAACTTTCTGTCATTTTCAATCCACACATGTAACGTTCGTGCTCAAATATACTGTACTTCTAATATAGATCTTTAAGTGAGAAGATTATCCTGAAGTCCACTGCCCAGATGACATTTTTCGAGTACTTTAAGTATTTCTGTAGCTCATAAATTTCCTGACTCTATCCAGGGTTTAATTTTTTAAAGATATAATATAAGATACTGTACATGTACATTGTAACTATACTTGTACATGTATACACTGTACATGTATACGGTTACTTTCTATGGTCTAATGTAGGCTACTAGTACAGTTACATTATATAATATACTGTACTTCTTGCGTTATCTGGAAAGGATTATCTCACCTTTATTTCTTTTGCAACTTATAATGTAAAATTTGAAAAAAATTGCAACAGTTGACAAACCCATAATTTGAGTTCAGTATACCTTTCTATATGTAAACATTTGCAATAAAACAATTGAAGATGTTTTTCTAATGTAAATGTATTAGTTTTTATTTCTCATTTAATAAGCCATCTCTTAGAAGAACCCATTTAATAAGCTTATACATGTAATTGCTATTTAAAAGGTTTCCGCCACACCCACTTGTATACATGTACACGTACTAGTACATATATTATAGTGTACTGTACACTATAGTATCATATTCAAATTGGATACATGTATAGGGCTACATTACATGCATTATATTCTGTATACATTGTTTCTTACAGTGGTATACATGTAATGTACATGTAGGCCCTACATGTACACGAATATGTACATGTACATTATGCTTGATTGATATAGGAAATGATATTTTATTGTGTAAAAATGTTGGTATTTTTTATTGAATTTTTTTTTTAACTTATAATGTACAGTATACATGTACATGCACATGCATTATAATTTTTGGCATAAACTCACATTAATGAACTGTTTTAATGCACTTATTGTACATGTATTGCATGCATTATACAAATTGTAAATAGTTGAATATCTTGGGGAGAGGTTATAGCCATCCAGTGACCTTTTTGAATCAGGTATTGCAACAGGTAAATCTTTCACGGTTCTACAGGGGTCACCAACTCTTGAAATATCATTTTGGGGATAAAGTTAATCTATTTATAATTAATTCATTTTCAAACGTGACCTTGTCTAAAGGGTCGCCTAAACCGGACATTTCGTTGATTTTAATGAGACATAAAATTTGAAAGGTTATGAGGGCATGTTCATTCCAAACATTTCTTACTTTTATCAAAATATTGCATATAGGGGCGCTGTATATATAAACACAGTATAGGGGCTTGTTTTTAGCCTTTCAACCTACATGTATACTGTCCTATAGTGCACATGTTGGACGTTGAAGACAACAATGGCGAGTTCCTAAACATCAATTGTTTTAATACATGTAGGTGTTGATTATTTTTATTACGTAAAGCTGCAATAATTAGAAAATGTTCATTATTTACTTATGAGAAAGATTACATGCACCATTTACATTTTGAAATTATTTTTTAAATTTTTTTAGAAATGTCAATGCATACGAACGAGTTCTTCATAACAAAAGCTTGGATAAAACGACATTTTAAAATTTATTGTTATGCATGTACAGTGTATACATTTGTTTATAAAACAGCAACTGCATTTTGTAATAAGAGTACAAAGACAGTGACCTTCACTGCAATTTTTTTTTCCAGTAATGTTTGTAAACTTTGTATACTTGGGTTTCTTCAAAGTAAAACGCCCACAATAAAACTTGGCACTAAAAGACCATCCAATAAAACTTTTTCCCTAGTTTTTTTAAAAGTCTGGAATCTGGAGCATCGAGTACATAATAGAGCAAAAAAATGCAAGTGAGGTGTAATTACATCACTTTGAAGGATAATAAAAGTACCCAACAATGAGTATAGGAAAAAAAAAATCTGGGGCAAGCGTTTTAAAACCGGTAAATTGCACTTTCGATGCATAGCTGGCCACACGGTCAACTGAAATTGCACTGGTCAAAATAATGCAAGTTGCAATGGGCAGATAACAGGAGATTGTATACATTTTAACGCGGCTTTGGTCTTGGCCAGTGGTAACTTTTAAAAATGTCATTTTGTGGAAACGTTTTTTTTTTTGAATAACTTGAAAATATTTATTTTCAGAGTTTAAAAAAACGCGAGTTTGGGATGATCCAGCTTGACCATGTGTGCATTCAGCCATTGGATAATTATTTTATGATGGACAGAGGCATAGTTCAGAAGATGGGACTGTTAACTATACAATTTGTAAAATGTGAGTATATACGATTTTTAAAATTTTAACATGGAGTTTAGACAAATATTGAACTAATTTTTGCGCAATGGTCATCCACATTTATCATCATACATGTGTAGTAGTTAACTGAATGGTTAGACTTCAAAGCTATAACATGCACTTTGTACTAGGCCTGTAATCTATACATTATAAATGTATTTGACGTCATTAAGACTAGTATTTTGTTGTTGTGCCGATTAATCTCGGTTTATTATTCATTAATTATTGAACTAAACTGCATACAGCAATACATGGATAAAAGCCAAATAATTTTCTGTATGAATTAATAGCATAGGCCAATTAATTGCATTTGCTATATAACTAAACTGCAAATTTAAATTAACAGTTAATTCCACATTGATTATTTAATAATCATGATACATTCAGTATAGGTTAAGAATATGATAAAATATAACAACAAATGTTTATTTTTAGGAAGAAATTTTCATGAATTCATGATGAGTATAGTCACGTATTGTGTAGTTTGTATAATACTATACATGTACATGTATATACGATTCAATCGTATATTGTAATTCAAGGTCTTCGAATTCCCATTCAAACTCGAAAAATCATCTATTGTTTTATCAAAAGATGTGATTTGAAGATAAAGAAATCAATTTTGTTTTACAAGCTTGAAAAATCGTTAGATAAAAACGAGAGCCCATACATAGGCTTTGAATGACCAGAAGCCGCATATACAATTGTAATTAAGTTTATTTGACATGGTAATAGACATTAAACTAGAATCGGGTTTCATTTGTGCATGGTCTACATGATTTAAATGGCGTTCTGTTCAACCTTTGTTCAATTTTTAATGGTGGGCCTACGTCCTCTTTATTCCTTCGTTCGACCTTGACCATTCCAGGGAAGTTTGCCAAAAAACGAGGGCCATTTATATATCAGTTGGTCCTGGCTAATATGCTTGTTTGGGGGTTGGCAATAAGCCTGCGGTTTTTCGACATTTTCTTATAAAACTGTATAAGCTTATAAAGTTTATTTAGTTCTGCAGTGCAGAATCTGTTTTGATTAAGTGAAAATTAAAATTTTATTGCTCTTTGCAGCATTGCTTTTAAAAGGGCTCGAGGTTTCTTTCCATTATAGGTGGCGCAGTATGCATGTGCTTAACTAAAGCCAATGTCATTTTACTGAAGCAGCATTTCTGAATTTATTAATGTCAATCTTTTTAAATAAATGCATGCATGTGGTCGTATACAATGTATAGATCTATAGTGTACTTATTATGGAGGAATGCACTTGCATGCAGGTAATCTGATTCCTGTGAGGTCCTGCATACATTTTTAATATTTTGCAAAGGTATCCATGGGACAACATGAATGGATGAAACTTTCTAATTATCATTTCTGTTATTTTCCGATTACTCGTGTCATTCAGGAAGATTACACATTTATCATTCCCTTAAAGACATTCCTTAATCCGTTTTTAAAAAGGCGGCATTATATAGCCACATTTTCATTATCACAGAGAAGACGAATTTAGTGTATGTGAGGGCTTTGGGCTTGACAGCCTTTGTAATGAGCCGAGTCTCGTATAAGTAGTTTTTAGATAACCCACTCCCCCTTTACCAATTTCAACTCAGGTATGTCCGGCTTTAATGACTTTGTGCGGTAAAGCCCATTTATCTAAAAAATGCCAAAATATTTTTTACCAAACGTGGATCAACAAACTTAATCAGCATGCATGGAACCTGAATTCCGACAAGATTTATAGGATTCGGGCTGTTTATGCGAGTCTTCACCTTGAAGGCTCCCTCACCCTCCTCTATAAATTCACTTTTTTTTTCACACGTCATTTGCATAATCGAAATATAGCCTTGGCTTTCATGGAGCCAACATGGCTCCTTTCTTTATAGTCGTGTTTTATTTTTCCAAATAAAAATTTTCTAGATTTCTGCATGCTTCATGTGACAAACTTGCTCAAAATAAGGTTGTGGGCTTGTTTGTATACATATAGGTTCTATATATACACATCAGTTTCCTTGTATAACCAGGTCATGCATGGAGCATCCCGTTAATATTATATATATTTGGATCTTATAGTGAAATAAATGTATATACATGCAGTGTACATGTATACATCTTGATAATGTAATTTAAAATTTCACTTTTATACTTTGAAAGTGTTATTTTTGATTTTTATGTAGACCAATACATGTCCATTTAAATTTCATTCATGTAACTTTAAATAGGACTACTTAAAACGTATTTACAGAATTAACATTTCCCTCATGCAATTAAGTCAACATTTTAATAACAATTAAGCATGTTTGAGAAATTATTTGGGTATATATACTAGTACATGTAGGATGGATGTAAAAAGTGTATATAACTACTATCATGTATATAAATTAAACTAACTTTGAACTTGTATAGAATCATGCATATTATTGAATTCTACCCATGCATGCATGGAAGATTCTATATGCATAGATGGTAAAATGTGCTATTTAAATTTTGAGATGCATATATATACATAAGAAAAAGTTTAAGTTGTAAAATACAGTGTACTAAATTTTTAAATTAATATTAAATATTATGAATTTTTAGCCTAACATGAAACCAAATCACGAATCCTTTGCAAAATATATTTTGCAAAGGTATTCAGCCATGGGACAACGTGCAACAGCATGGACACGTTAATAATTTAAGTTCGGTATATATATATAAGCGCATTCCATCAAACCAATTTAATTAATTTGTTGATTAAAATACTATTTAACTAGGGATATAACAATAATAGTGAATAGCAATAAAATTTAAATCTACAACTGCGCTACGCATGCCTATAGGATTGCATTAACATTTCTGTAAAACAATAGGCCTTTTAAAATTCTTAAGCCTAACAATATATATACTAAAGTTGAAATTAAATGAAATATTTTGTTTAAATCTTCTAGGCATACAATGTTTGTATATGCTTGGTAATAAAATGTATACATGTGCCTATATCTATATCAACTTATTGCTGCACTATATATATATTGAAATGGCAAATTTATGCAATCATTCGGAAATTAACCAATGCCCATTTAATTTTTATTTAGAATTCTGTAAACATTAGAAAGATTGGTCCAATTTTAATTATATATATATATATATATAATTTAAGATTACTTTAAAAAAAAAGATCGTCAATATTTGCACGTTCGTTTTAAAATTAAAAACCAAAATATATATTTATATTTTAACCGAATACCCACGCGTGTAAATACATTTGTATAATTACTGAAAGAAAATGTATAGATATATAGGCCGCGTATCATTTGATGCATATATATACCTGCATTGATTAACGTAAATTATTTTGACTTATACATTATATATAATGTAGTATATAAGTAAAATCAAAATAGCGGCTTCCGAATTTTTGTCTCGCTGTACAAATTGAATTACCAAAAGGGTGAAAATTTTAACCCTAATTTTACGAATTGTCCTTTACCGTGTTTTAAGCCAATATTTCCATCAATAAAATACAAAATTTAAACTTCAATTTTTATACACGAACTCGTATAAATTTCCTTTATCAAAATTAACACACATCATGTAAATTACGAACTTTGTTTATCGCGAATATATAAAACGCATGCATGGCGGCCCCACATGCATATACATGCATGCACATCGATTTGTATATAAAATACAGTTAAATGACAACGAGTGATTTCACCTACAAAATTAAAACCTTATTCTCAATACATTAAATAAATTAAATTTGATATATGCATGGGTTTTATTAAAAATTGAAATATTGTTTTATCAAAAGCTGTTCATATCGCCATCCGCAATTAATCTTGTTTTTAGACAACGGAAAAAAAAACCAACTGTACGTTAGTTATAAATAATGCATACATTTGCAAAAGAATAAAAAATATGCACGGAACTTATTTCTATAATAAAGCGAGCCAAATATGGTTTCATCTTACCTTGCAAACCCTTCTTTAGCTGCCAACCAGTCGCTTTAACTCTTTCCTTCTTGGCGTCGGCCATTTTGTTTTTCTGGCGCATTTCCGCTTGGAGCAACGGGATTGGTGGACGTTGGTCAGGCGCACTTCCGGTGGCCTCTGATTGGTCGAGAGGCTGGCACTGGCACCAATTTTTCGGGGGGATTTTGCTCTACCCAACCTTCTCCTTGAATGCGAAACGAACGTATTAGCCGAGCACGTAAATTATTTCTACTGTCGTCTCAGTTGGCTTTTCATTGGTTGAGACGCCATCTTGGAAGCTGACACTTGCTCGTAAATTTTCAAACAACTGGAAATATGGGCTCTGGAAGAAGCCGAGCAATTACTTAGAAACCTATAGAAGTTGGCAAGTTTTCTGCTGTGGAAGGTGAAACAACCTATTTCTCGATGGGAAGAAAAAAAACTCATGTAATATGTATGGACGAGAGCATTTCTCCCCCACCCACCCCCCAAAGGACGACTTTTCTCCCCAAATAATCCGGAAAAGTTGGATTTGTACCCCCATCCTCCCACACAAGACATGGCCGTGCATAAGGAACAAAAAATGAGACACCCTGTATACGAGCTGACCAACTCCATTGAAAATTTTTAGATGTCACTGCAGTTTTATTTATTATTATTTATATCAGGCATTTTTTTAAGAGTGACTCAATTTATATATCTTCCGTCCTGTTCAGGGCACAATTTTCATGTCATTTAAATATTTATTTCGCTTTTCGGGTCTTGAACATACAGAAAATAAATTTTTTAGCTTATACATAAAAACAATCTTTTTCATGCAGAATACGATATGGCTACATAATATTTTTTATATAAAATTCTCGTGGGGTCTATACTTTCCAAACTTTTTTAATTTATCGTGCATGCATTAATAAATCGTGCATTAATGTTAAAACGATTTTTCAAAATTATTCACTAATTTGAATTGTCATCATTAGATTTATTGTTATACTTTAAACTTGTTATACTTCATACTTTAAAATAAGGCATAATGCCAAATTTAGAGAAATTGATCTACATGTATATATTCTATATATTGATTTAGTAAAATTTATAGAGAAATTGCTATTTTGATTTTCCATCGTCACGCATTGTTGGACCTTTCCATCTATGGTTCAAAATTTTGATATGGACCATTTCTGTGCAGTTTTAGGGAGTTTCGGTGGTTGCTCTCTTGCTACGCGACATTTAACCCCATGGATGATATAATTTAAACCAGAGGCAAAAGTTCATTTTTCCTGATATAGATGGGGCTTATAACCTTGATGTAAAAACAAGAGCGTAATTTTTTCTTTTCTCAAAATTGTGTTGCATTATACCTGCATGTATGGGTTATTCGACGACCTATAGCTTTAAAAAGTAATAAAAGATATTTTTAATGAATATACAATTGCATGCAATAATTAAGTTCGTATATGAGGTATATGCTGAATTATATACATGTAGAATTAGTCATCGAGCCATTTAAGTTTAATGGAAGTGATTATTGTATGATTGGTTAACTGCATGGCTCTTTGACCTGTACCATTAAAAGATCGTATGCAAATATAGGCAGTAAAGGGTAAAAAGAACAAGCCATTATCGCCAATTGACAATTCTTTAATCTGCATTGAAATTGCAAATGAGAAAGTCATTGCTGTTCGTATACCATTTTTGAACATCCCAATTTCCATTATCACATTTCCAATAATGAGACTAATTACACGGAATTTGAGGTAATTTTGACGACTATATTTTAAGTTTGCATTATTAGGAGTAGGTTTTACCTGCTATTAGTAGGTGTTTAATTTAATCTTGCAAACTTTTACCATTTTCTTCTGTGTAAATTAATTAAAAACATTAAATTTCAAATTTTTTTAAAACAATATCAAAAATATACATGTTATCTTCAAATGTTATGTTTTGCAAGTTTGTATCCTAAAATTATACCTCATACACATTTATCAACATGTACAGTATGTACAATATCACATGTTGAATTAGTTTTAAAACTTGTATTGCACATGTTGATTTCTTTAAGGATTTTAAATTATTAAGTTAATAATAAGACTAAGATTGAGTTTGATAACCCATGGTGATTTATTGCATTTTTTAAAACTTTTGCATATTGCAATGAGTTATACAAGAGGCAAGAAAATATTCTTTGTATAAAATTAACAATGGGGAGAACTAATTTTTTTCTAATAAATTTGTTAAAAATAAATTTGAATGGTCAATTGTATATATTTTCATGCACTAATGTGTTTTTGCTGACATTTGTTAATTTTGCTACCGTGTGTTTATCCTGGGTAATGCGTGGGTCTGCATAATTAATTAGACGAACTGTATATTGCCTTAATGATATTTGATCCATTCTAGAATCATTGGTCCATTTTATTAGCCATTAATTGTGGAAGCTGATCCTGTTATCTGGCTCGTTATATAAAATTCAGATAGGCCGATGCCATTTCCTTATCGTATTTCCCACTGGGTTGCTTAATACAATTAAGAGTTATTACATTGATCATATACCATGATAAAAACACCAGGCGTTGCTCCTAAACATGGTCTTATAAACAAGCAGGTAGAAAAGCTTGTGTTTGTGAAGCCAGATCTAAAATTTCATGCCAAATTATAGGATTACTATTTTTTTGTATAATTTTATTAATAAAATTTAAGCTTATATAAACTTATAGCTTATTTGATCAGTTTGTTCATAAACCATTCTCAGAAAAAGGCATGAAAGTATCGATACAATTAATTTTAATATACAGTATGTTGATGCATTCGTCTTTATTTCTGTAAATTTCATATGTAATTTTTTTTTAATTAGTATACTTGAAAATAATACATACAGCCTATATACAGGGCCATCCAATTTACTTGTATTAATATTTCTACAACATAATAAATTGCTTGATTCTATCCAAAAAAATCTCATGTTTTATTAATAAGTCTTATGGTAATGCAGTGAAAACACTTTCTAAGGGGAAGTCTATCTTAGAAAAATTAAAATAAAAAAATAACACTGCATACCTTGTTTTTGATGGGAGGTAAGTTTTTACGACAATTCTTATTTGCATAATGTCCGGCAGTATGAGCATCACTACAATATACCTTTTGTTTATAATAAATTCACCTTGCAATAGGTCCCGAGTGCCTTATTTTTATTCATGGATGGGAACTACATGTATACTTCCCCCATCCTACAAACAAATAAGTTATTTTGGAAAACGCGAGTTTTAAATGGCCTCCAATTTAACGAAATGGACCTATGAATGGCTTGTTTTAACAAAGAAACTGCGCAAAACAAACAAGAAATGTGTAAAGTGCTGCTTTCTTCTCCTATAGGGTCATGAATGTTATTTATGACATTTACATAATTATAGACATTTCATTTTTCATGCATACGAAATAATGTTTTATGTCGTTCATTTTTTTTTATTGAAGTACTCAAAGTTTTTTCTACACCAATTTGAAATTCATTTTTAGCGTTTTGAAAGTATAAGTTTTTTGTGTTGCTTAAAGTAAATATGTATATGTATGTTATTTATGGTTTTATACATTGCACGTATGCATGTGTAACTTTTGCTAAAATATACTTGTACATGGCCTACACATTCTTGTTTCGTCTCATAAGAATAAAATTCCTTGGGTCTTTAAAACCTTAAAGAATCATCAATTTAGAGAAGACCTGGCATGCTTCTATCAGATCTTTGTATTTTTGGCAAGCTTTTAAAATTTGTTAAATTTATTTGCATTGCACCTGCTTAAAACAGTAATCACGTTGTGCATTCAGGGTGTTCTAAAATTACCTTGGCTTATGGCATTTATGTATCTTTTCAAAAGTGGACTCTTTTATCAATGCATTTGCAGTGTAATCTTTATCAAAATTTTATTAAATATTTTATAGGCACCCTGCACACACAATATAATGTCACAAACTCAGGTGCTGTGTTTTGGAACCGACCTTGACAAAGTTCTGCATTTGTGATTCGCCAAATGGGAGACAAGCCCTATTATAACTTTTGATTTGTAAGTCCAACAAACGACTTAAAATGAATAAATGCTAATGCTGACTTATCACCGAAAAGTTAGCTTGGCACCATGACATATCTCCTACTGTTCCGCATGTCACGTTTCCAACGGTTAGTTAGCATCGTAAAAATTGCCAAAAAGACACCTACGTCGAGCATCAGATTGCGTGGATGACCTTTGACCTCTTGGCACAAACTATTTTAATACGAATATAAATGACGAGGTTGGAAAGCAACTTTGAATACAAGACGTGATTTTCAGATGTAGGACCACTATAGGGGGTACCTGCAGGAAGGTTGTAACCCTTGTTCGACACTTTCCCATAATGCATTGCACTTAGACTTTAGGATCTTGGAAGATGAGTACCATTCACATCCGTTTGTGACAAGTGACTCCACCTGTTGCAGTTCCCCTGTTGGTATATATTACAGTGAGATTCTAAGTATACATACAGTGTATAGAAATGTTCCTTAATTTTTTAATATCTGCCCTTTTGACATTTATGACAATGTATGTGCTTGTTGGATGCATGCAGGCCTAAGACCTGCATGATAAATTCACAAATTGTCTTGATTGTGTCTTAAAGCTTCTATACGGTTATGAGATCCCCAAATTCTGTAAAACCTGGAATAGTCAGGGAAAGCAATTTATTGTGAAAATGACAAGGAAATTCAACATCAATATTGCATTATATATGCTTTCACATCAGTGGTTAATATTTATTGCAAAACTTAAGGTATATACTGTACTTTGACAGCTCTGCTATAAAATTGGGGAATTCCCCATTTAATTTATTAAATAGAATCAAGAAGTTATATTAAAATCATATTGTATTTTAATTTTTAGTCGACAGGGTGGTCAGGGAAAATTGTTTTAAAAACTGGAAAAGTCAGGAAAGTTGAAATACTTTTCTTGGGGGGAGATATGTTACTTGCATTCTTTGCAGTACATTTGTTTAGCATTCTTGGATAGTGCATCATATATATAAGTGGGACACATTGTTGTAAACAAATTAAATATAAATTTAAAAATGGAAATAACAAAATTCTTTTATTTTATGAATAGATTCACATGTATAGATTAACCTCAATAAAGCCCAAAGTAATTTTCACTAGGTGTAATGTGCTTTTTTACATTATATATCAAAAGTTATAAAAAATATAGACGAAGTTCCATCGATGTACTGAATTGGCCTGTATAAGCCCAAGAAAAAAAAACTTAAAAAAATGAGGAGAGAAACCTTTTTTTCAGGTTTAATCATAAAAATCCGATGTAAATTTACGATTTGAAATGATGCCAGAGTGCGGTTGGTTGAACCTCAATGGAATATCAAAAAATACGAAGCCTGGTGCAAAGCTCCAGAATCCAATGAGATTACGACTGGACTCGGGTGAAAAACATTACTTATGTGAAGTGGGGAACCACGGTTAAGGAAAATGCCACAAATACCATTTTTTTTGCTTTGGTGATATTTTCCATTTTCTCTTGCTTTTTTCCCTATTTCCCAGTTCGGCTTTTCTTTCTCTTTGATATTGGTGTTTCTTCAAATGAATTTTTTTTTCGATTTCGTTTTCATTTGCTGTTATTGTATACTTTATATTGAGTTGCTTTTTTTTTGGCTTTTTTTTCCTATGCAATTTATGGTGCATACTCTTCGAGCCTAACAATGAAATACACTTTTAAAAGTTTCCACATTGCATTTAAAATTTATAAGTGCTGCGTCACTATCCTTGTTGAAATAACATCCTCTGCTGGCATTATAATGAATTTATGTAATTGCGTGCTTTATAATAGATTCTATAGACTGTAGAAATTATTTTTCCCATCGACAATTTTATAAATAAAGACTCCACACTATAAATATCATAATCAAGCGGTTATACCAACAGATTATAGTGTCATAGTGCTAGTCGAGGAATTTTTCAAACAATCCCCTCCAATACATGAGTCACAACTTGATTTGCATTTTCTTTCAATATTGCAATAAAAAAGTAGATCTACATGTGTGAAATTGACTGCACTACAATCCTGCAGTAACTAAATCTCCATCTCTTAATTTTTTTTTTTAAATTGTATTACTTATTTAAATTAAGTTATTTAGAATAATGAAAATAGATATACACTAAATAATTATAAAATGTTGCATCGTTGCAAATGTATAATTTTAATATACTGTGTAGGCGTTCCCTATCTGCATATATATATATATATATATATATATGTCCTATACGATGAATTATAGTAAAAAGCATTTTATATATATTTATACAAATAAATAGCTATAAAGTAGTTGAGCCATTAATTCAATTTCTTTATATTATATACAAACTTAAGCTAACGGTCAAGATATTGGCTCAATTAAAACTATACCCTTAAATATACAATTATATGAATTCGTTAATGCATACATATACATGTACTTTATTCCGAGCTTATTCAATTATAGAATTGAAAATTCAAAGAGGGAGAGCGAGAGAGCATATTGAATACGAAATTAGCATGCTTTTAAAATTTTATTACTATAGAGCAATAAACAAATGCGAATTAGTATTGAAGATACACAGACTTATGCATAGTTAAATAATCTATTTATTATAACTTTTATATCAATTTTAATGACATTCTCTCGCTGTTTAATTGTATACATACGGTTACATGTATAATCCATGATGACTCGTTATTAATTTGCATGTTTAAGTTCCAAGTATGATTACTCCACCCATCATATATGTTCTTTTAGCATTAAATATGCTATGAATATTAAAATGTTCTTGAAATCTTATGAAATTTAGCATTTACAATACATACATTTATACAGTTGTTTTCAATACCTGCGTTCTGTAAGTTTTTACAATAGGTTATGCACATTGTAAATCTATCTAACCGCTTAACCACCAACCAATTCATCCATAGTCATAATATACCTATTGCCCTTAAACCCAGGATAACTTTTTTAATTAAGTCTAAACCCACCTTCCCATTCCGTCGTAAAACTTGCACAAAAGTTCAATATTTTTCGTCGTTTTATTGGACGTGTGCATGACTATCTGCACAAAATCGTGCAGGTTGCTAGATTTTCTATTGCTCATTTAAGGAGGAGAAAAGTCGGTAACGAGCACTTCACCGACATTGTCATAAAATTAAAAGCATCCCTTCATCTTGCACGGAAATATATCCATCAGGAGATTGATAAGGACAATGGGATCCACCAGGGGGTGCTGCCTGCCGAGGCCGAAGCGCCGTTGGTCGTAAAGGCAGGTATATAGAGAGATAAGCAAGTATAGCAAGAGAGAGAGTCGGGGACCCTGAAGATATATTTATGGTGCGAGTCAACGTGATCGTGAAGTATCATCAACTGCTACCATCTAAGCCCTATAAATCCAGTAATCTTTTCCGAACACGCATCTTACGAAATCCAGCCAATAAAGCAGGAGACGTTGCCATGTAACCCTCCTGCACTTTGAATTGGTCGTGCTTTGGAGACTCTTAAGTCACTCGCGATTTATCTCTTCCCGTCCTGGTGTGCGATTCCTTGCTTTTTATGATTATGAGATAGTTGGCCATTTTTTTTCTTTCTTGGGCCATATCCCCAAAATTAATATTGTTAATCCTAATCCCATGGAAGGTACTTTTGAGTCTTTGACCATGCTCCCTTGCATACCAAACTTCTGGAAATTTTCATATGGAGGATTCATGCCATCCCTTTAGACAAGGATGCTACCAGATCCAGATTAATCCTGATCTCATGCATGGAAGGTCCTTTATCAATGAAAGCCCTGGTTTTAATTTAGCGGAAATATTTCCCTTTGAATAAATGCTTTTTTTTTGCAATTATAAAAAGTGTTTAGTTTATTATGCCAACAACTTTTTGAGACTTTGCCAAGCTTCGATTTTTTTACTCTTATATTTAGGTCTTTAAGAGATGTTGAATACATTGTATATAGCGAGTATACACATCTATAAAATTGATGGACGAAATATGGAAACCAGAAATTGGTGGATTAGAGTAGCTATTTATAGATGAAAAAGAGGAAGCATTGCTTTGATATATCTGATAAACACATCTAAGAACAGTACCAATTTCGTAAAAAAATTGGTTTGTCATGCTATAATTGTATTATTAATTGATAATGTCATTGCATATCTGAGTCATAACATCTTCTATTTGATGGATGACATCATAAATGGATGTCCCTTTGTGATTGATTTCAGACCAGTGCTTTACTTAATTGAATGTGGGTTATAGTTGGTTTCTTCCAACTAGATTATAATTAGCTGATGCTGGTTAGTTTGTCGTGAAAAGCCTAAGTTGGATGTGGCCCCACCACTAATTACTGCAGCAAATGTGAAACAATTTAAAGCGTATCATGCAAGGCTAGCTGCATGAGCGGTTCATTTATTTTTCCATTTCGTGTTCAAAACAGCAATGGACGATGAAAAAATCGATTGTTTGACGCCGAAGGAATATATTTCTTAATTTCTTTCCTTTGGTCAGCTTTGAAAAGATGCTATAGGCTTTAATCACCAACTGTAAAAGATTTTGTGAAGAAACAGGGCATCCATCATTTTGGTGCACCCCTGTACTCGATTAGTGTAGAAAGCTGAGTGTGCCATATGATATTTTTTTTCATTATTATAGTGAATGAAAAGAATTTAAATGAACAAACATGCATTTCTGAATTAAATTTTTTGCACCTCTGCAGGTGGCGCCATCTGAGATTTCTATGTAGTTGTATACACTGGATATATCTGGTGCAATTAGGTATACATCAACCATAACTTTCTAGTGTTTTGCTACATGACTCGTCATAGTCTTCTGTTACTAATTTTAAATTATAAGTT